>LPNX010345683.1:108494-160111 GCA_001517045.1 Pseudotsuga menziesii
GTTATAAATAGACAAGGTTATATTTTTATGTTGACGTTTGGAAGATTCTGCACTTTCCCGTGTCTGCAATTTTTATTTCATGACAGGATTTGTGTATTAGCTGCTGCATGCAATTTCTTCGACAGGGATTCATGGCTTCAGTACGGGCGTATGCAATTTCTGTTGACGATATTCACGGTGTTATCTGAAATTTTGGTTCACGGGTTGTCTACATTTTTTCCTCATAGGCTGCTAACAGTTTTACTGCACCTTCAATACAACTGCCTACAATGTCTTCGGTATGTATGTAGGTTAATTGTAAGTAGGTTTATAAAAAAACAGAGGTTAATTTAGTATGGTTGGAATTGAAATGTTAACGCCATGGTCTATAATGAATAATGTTATAATGGTCTAGTCTGGTTTATAATGGTCTGGAATGAGCAAGGTTAACCCCATGGTGACCTCAACAATGTAATAGCAACCTTGTTCGGGCTTTATATGACCCTTTATGACCTTGAATGTGCAATGATATCAATATTCAGGGCTTGATCCAATCTTCAGTGACTTCAAATATGCACCGACATCTATGCTAAACCCTTGAACTAACCCACAATGGCTTCAACATGTGCAACAAAGGCCCTGATGGCCTCAACTAAGCAATGACAACCTTACAGATGGTTAGATTTGATCTTCATTGACATCAATTTAAATAATGTTAATCTTGGTGAGGCTTGATTTGATCTTCAATAGCCCTGTTCATTGACCCAGTAGCCCTACTAGAGCTCTTTTTTATCACAATGACTTTATATGTTGTCTAAGAAGCCCTTGTCAGGGCTTAAACAAATTTATGGTTTCAAGGTAGCCCTTATCAGGGCTTAAACAAACTTATGGTTTCTGGTTTCAGATCTTAAATAAATCCCTTGGATTTCAATATTATTCTCTATGGAAATCCATGAAGTAGATGCTCCAACATTGTAGGAGGTTTTGTGCTCTTGAGCAATTTTTGAAACAATTATTTGAGAGGGAACGATGTCAGAATTTTGAATCCATATGACTGATATTAGGTGAAATTATGCCCAAAAGCATAATTTTACTGATGTTTAGCCTTCATGTATCTCAAAATTCATCTTAGGGTAATTGTCTTGACTATTTACAACTAATTTATCCCTAAAATATGCATTTGAATGATGATTGAGGTTGTTTTCACGCCCAAACTTGTGCATTAGTGCCCAAAACCTATGCAACAAGCTGGCTTTCTATTGCAACTATGCACAAAATACTGGTCCAGTCTACAAAACTAGCCCAGGATTCTCCGTTCATGCCAAGGTATGAGTTTTGGTACTTTCCTCATTGTTATGCTGCCCAGAATACACCAAAATCTCCTTTGAATGCTCATGGCCTGAAAATGGCCTCAAAATTTACTGCCTAGATACCCATGCAAATAGCTTTTATTTTAATCTGTATTTGGTTTTCGTTTTTTAAAGTATTAGATAGGGGATTGGAGAATTTTTGTGTTGCATGGCATATAACGAAAACATAAAAATTGGGACAACACAAGGAAAAACAACACAAATTGATCCATAAACCAATGAAGATTGTGAAGCAAAATTTAGAAAATAGAGACCTAGGGATAAATAATTGGAAACCTAGATTATAGGTGGTGGCCCGAGCACAGAAAAATAAAAATTATTGGCAAATAAGATTATACACTCTTAGTTTCAACAAATCAGGCATTCAAAGGACAAATAATATTTTAAATTGTAAACTATATGCATTACTGAAACAGTTGCATCCTAATATTCACTCAAAGTGTCTAGCTGCTCTTGAGACCATTGTATTTTCCCATTCATTAATTACGATGATGCTGCAAAAACCATTCTTAACTACCAAAAGAGTTTACTAAAGGAACCATTCTCATTTTGTATGTAATTCCTTTTATTTATGTGAACTTGATTTCTTCTCTGCATGATTTGAGGGGAATATAGGGCCTTTCCTTCATGCTTATGTTAGGTTATAACTTATCTGAGTATAACGATTTGAGGGGACATGAAAATAAGGAAGGATAGCTTTACTCACTATGGGATAATCTATCACCGTTATGAGCAAGCTATTCCCCATGCTTTGAATGAGCTCGATCCTGAGACACAGGCTGACTTTTGAAGAGCCTATGAATGGAATAAAGGAAGGTTCATTTCCCTATTAAAAATTACAACGTCGAAAACAAAACCAACTCCTAGCTTTTCATGCAAGATTGAATGTAATGGTGAAACTAAACCAATTCATGCACATATTGCCTTTAATTTTTACTTTGACCACTTTGATACTCTCTTTATTCTAAATTAATAGATGGATGGTGGTTTTAACTTTTAACGTATGTCTCATTGGCCTTTCGTGGTTGGGTAGGATATAGAAGTTACTTCTATGGATAGTTGGGTGAAAAGAAAGAATAAAATGCAACATGGATCAAATTTATCTCTTGGCCAAGGGAACATTAGATTAAGGTTAGATCATAGATCAATGTATTTGCTGAGTGCCCTTTCTTTCAACTAAGATCAATTCAATTTAATATAACTTAGTTTAAATGGGTGTGTTGCTCAATAAGGGCTTCAAGTTTGGTTCATGAAGATGATGCCCCTTCTTTCCTACATGTTTCATGTATCTGTATCCCTCTAGCAATGAAATTTTTACTTGGAACAAGGATGGTGCAACTTGTAGCTGAAAAAATAGACCATTTTATTCTCTCAAAAGACCTTTTGTCTAAGAGGATGGAATAGGAACCCACAAGAGGATGTCACCTCCTTGAGTCACCATTGTTAACCCCTAGATTTCCTACACAACTAGAGGGGTAAGATCCATCTATTCTTTCATGTTTATTACATGTTCATCCAGGTCTTTACAATAATCAGAGTTTATTAGAGTTAGTTTCACCGTATTTCAAAAACTATTATTTCTAACATTTTGCTTTTTTCCAGAAGCCAGAGTTTTGGGGTCTTCATAGGGGTAAGATCCATCTAGGCTCTGTCTTGTTGGTTCTTCATAGTAATCAGAGTTAATTAGAGTCAGTTTCATTGTATTTGAGAAACTATTATTTTTAGTAGTTTTCTTTTTTCCAAGATCTAGAGGTCTAGGGTCTTCAGAGGGTTAAAAATTAAGATCCATATAGACTTTGTCATGCTGGTTCCATTACAGGTGCATCCAGGTATTCACAGTATTCAGATTTTGCTAGAGTCAAATTGAGCGTATTTGAAGAACTGTTTTTGAATTAATTTGTTTTTCTTCTTGGAGCCATATATATGGGGTCTTCATGTCAATGATGTCTACATTTTCTTGGTCCATACGAGTTGACAATATCAATGAAAATATCAAGGAGTCTGTTTTGGGTGATATGAAAGTTGTTTCACATCACTGGTTTTTTTAACAGTTTTCTTTTTAGGGTTGCATGTTGTTTTTGAGAAAATAGTTGGGTGCCTTGTAGAAACAAGAACCTAATGATATATTTAATGATATGCAATGTAATGTAGTGTTGACTAAATTGTCATTGATGCCAACATGTGTGTGTCGGTATGTCTTGGTGCCCCTTGAGGAGCCCTTAAGGGTGAAGTAAGTGTCAATGTCTAAGGATACTTTTTGACCTTGTCCAAGCCCAAGTCTGAAGCCCTTGGAGCCCTTGGGACAATGAAAAAATCTCAGTACACCATGTAGAGTGTTTAAGTACCCCAAAGATGCTTTATGGTTCCCCAGTTTTTTCCTTGGTTTTCCAATACCACAACATATGCCCTTGTACCCTAAAAAAGTATCCTTGGTGGGTTGAAGAAGTGTAGAGTCCAAATGACCCTTTCACTGGTAATTTGCGTTTGATAGAGGTCATGATACCCTAAGAAAAGCCTTGGCACCCCCACACCTTGCTGGTTATATGTCTTCACTTGTGGTAACTCTAATGACCTAATAAAATACCCTAAAATCCTTTTCTTTGATCCCTAAGCCTACAATCTACCCTTTCCCTTAAAAACACTAGTATTTCCTTAACATATACAACCCTTATAAAAATTTTAATAAATGATAAAGTATTAAAGAATAATTATATTTTTTAATGAGCACACACATTGGCAATCATTAAAATAACCAAAATATAATTAAAATATTAATTTAGTTGTAATATTTAAAAATGTGTTAAATCAAACCCTTTTTAAATATCAACTATTGAAACAAGTTTTATTTTTTTGGTTAAAACAATTTTTTTTTAAAAGAGAGGAAATTAATAAATTAATGCAAGTCATTATCCAACATTGAATATGGTTGTATGCTTTTAAAAAGATATTAAAACATTTTTTTAATAATCAAAACATTGTGAAAACCACTCCTAAAAATCGACTCCAAAGCATTTAAAGTTTAAATAATTAATTAACCCTCCACCAAAAATTAATAAAAATTAAAAGAAATTTAAAGATAAACAATTTAAAATACTCTCTACATAGAAGTCGGCCCCAATATAAAATAATTAATTTTAAATACCAAATCTATCCTAGAAGTCGGCCTCTAAGGGTTTTTTTTTAACGTTGGGTTAATATAAATAAACCAAAACTTTGTCTCTTTCAAATGGAGATCCTACACATTGTTGTCTGAGATATTTTCGCTAATTGTGGGAGATGAAAAAAACTCAGACCCGATTTTTAGAGCATTAGCGATACACAAGTTGAAAACCAGTTTTGCAGAGATTATATTTTTTGGTTTTTGGACTGAGGTAAAAACAAATTCATGGAGGTTGATTGAGGTAACCTCAGACCCGATTTTTACAGCACTAGTGAGACAAGTTCTTTTGCAACGTAAATAATATATTTTTTTTTGTCAACCTTTGAGCTGGTAAACTTATTACAGTATGAATTTGTGAAGGGTTTGGAGGACAGTTAGAAGGAGGAAGCAAATGTTAAAAACATTTCATAACATATCAGCGTTTTGGATCATTCCCTACATCCATCAATCCCATTTTTGTTGAAGGTTGAATAGTCTGATTTTTGAAGGACTCTGTTGGGTTTTATTATCCTGAACAATCTCGTGTTTTTAGCATGTCTCAAGCCTAAGTTTATCATGGAGTAGTGATATTCGTTTTGGGGATTTGGGTGGTAGTAGACTCTAGGTACAATTGTATCTATCTGGGTTTCTTCACAAGAAAAAAAAACAATATTTTTTTGGGTGAAATTTGCAGACCTCTCACAGTCCAAGTTTACAAGTTGGTACAATATGAGTCTAAAGGTTGAAGTATGAGTTTGCTAAGTCTCTTTACAGTCTTAAGAGTCTAAACTTGAATTATGTAGCCGAGATCTTCTACACATACATGCGTTAACAAGGTATGTACAAGTCGATGTGTTAACTATACATACAGTGATATTTTTGTGATGATGCTCTCCCATGTGATGATGAAATTTCTATGGTACGTACATGATGATGATACATGCCTAGAGTATGACGATGATATGATGATGATCATGCATCCTATGGTGTGATGACACTCTTCTATGCACTATGATGTGTACTTGTTACATACACATTACATGTTGATGATGATTGCACATACTTGATGATGCTAGTACTTACTGGATGATGATGGTTCATACTTGATGACGTTGATGCACACCTATGATGATGCAAGTATGTGGTAGTGACATATACATGGATGATTTGGCAGTGATCAGAGTGCAGAGGTTATCAGCAGCAAATTGAGATTTTGGTATTTGAAAAGTCCATAGGTTCGGCAATATTTTTCTTACAAGATGGTAGGACGGGGCAAGGAAAGAAGGTCATATCATCCTTCTGGTTGAAGTCG
Source organism: Pseudotsuga menziesii (assembly GCA_001517045.1). Taxonomy (NCBI): domain Eukaryota; kingdom Viridiplantae; phylum Streptophyta; class Pinopsida; order Pinales; family Pinaceae; genus Pseudotsuga; species Pseudotsuga menziesii. The sequence goes on from LPNX010345683.1 coordinate 114,295, forward strand.
AAGAACTAGGGAGTTGTAGCTTCCTTTAGGTTGGAGCCTGTAAATCAGGGGGTTGAAGCCTCCTTCCAGTTGCAACTAGAAAATTTGAAGTCTTTATAATAAGGGGGTTGTTTCGTCCTTCCATTTATTTCTAGAAAACTATTTTTAAAAAGGCTTCCATAGTTTTACCCCCAGAACTTTGGTTTCCACATCAAAAATTATTGTGTACTGTGCAACTTGTTATTTTTATACATATTGATGATGTGTTATGATTGGTGATCAGCAACATAATTTTGATTAAAATTTTAAATAGTACAAATACTGATTCACACCCTTTCATTATTTCAACATGCAGCTCTTTTCATCCTTCAAATTTAATTGTAAACCGTGTGTCTCTATTAGAATTAGAAACTGCAATAGATTGTAGATTGGATCCACAACTAAAAATTTGGCCGTTAAAAGAATTTTTAACCTATTTCCAAATGGATCACAAAATCTCATTTTATTTTTATTTCTTAGTTTGTTGATTATTCAGTAAAATACATCCAACTTCTAAAGAGTGCCTAACTAAAATCAAGACTAGTTTTGATTTTCCTAAAAGGCTGAGTGTGCAATAAAAATCTAATATCTGGAACTAACATCACAAATTAGATGATAATCAACAATTGCATACCTAAATTTTTTGTCGTTTTGTTTCAAAAAGCCTTTCCTTTTCTTCCTTAGGGACAGAAAGACATACAAGTGTTAGGATTCAGGAACATAGCTTTTAAAACATAATATTAACAAAGATAAACAAAGATAACACAAAATCCCCTTGAACAACTGAAGGTTTGATGAATGTATGCTACACAAATTCTTGTTGTTAAAACAATTATTTATCAATCCATGTATCAAACCCTGAAAGAGCATTCATCTTGTGCCAGTTCTGCAAGTACATATATGGTTTGGACATGGGGGTAATCAACATTAAAAACTATTGGGATAATTAATGTCCACTTTTTTGAGTAATTTAAAAATAGAAAATTCATCAATGGGGCCATGGTCCAGTAGTGAAGATGGTGGCATATCATGCCACCATTCAAGATTCAATTTTCCCCAAGACACGAATAAGTTGTTGGGGTCAGCTACAAGTCCATGTTGCATATTGAAAATTTCGACCTCTACGAAGGAGACTTTGACGAATTTCCAATATCTATGTAGTGAAAATTGTCGTCGGATATCCATTAAATCCGACATATATTCTATACTACCAACGACTTCAATTAGTGGGTTATGTGACTTTAGCCACGTCTACAAGGAGCACAATATGAGCGCAGACCGTTTATCCAAGGAAGCATTGAATATGAAGGCTGGCCTCCTCTCATTCTCGTAATTTTTAGAAGGATAAATCATTGAGGAATGCACGATACACCTCTTTTAAGAGCTTTTTTATTTATGTAGCATAGTATTTTTTGGTTCTTTAGACTGTGGGATACATTAGCATATTTCTTGTTTTAGCTGGGGATATAGATTTTGTTTTCATCCCCCAAGCCCTGTGTTTTCTCCACCTTGGATGCCTCATTGGATAAGTTGTTTGGGCTCCTTATGTTCTCCCTGTGGTATTGCTATTTCAGTCATCTTGGTATTGTGGGTTCCATCCCTCCCCTTGGAAAAGTTATTGATACTTATCTCCACTCGCGTCTGGAATGACTTATTGTCAGGACTATGTACAATTTACCTTTGATTCACTATTGAATATCAAGAAACACCTATTTTTATTCTGAAAAAAAGTTATAAAATATTAGCAAATGATTTTATTATATATATTGAGATCTGTAGACTTGGTCTTTGATATTTTTGGTGAGGAAACAAAATAAATTTAAAAAGCTACACCTACAAATTTTGTCCAAATCGTAGTTTGTGTTTTGAGATAAATTGGCTGAAGCATTAGCCATGGAATCAATTGATATCTATCTCTTGTTAAAGGAATATTTGATGAACTGTTATACTAGGGAATTATTGATATTATTTAAGATAAAGATATCACTATTATGTCATGCTTATAATTCCATCCAAGTTTTCGCTGGTATTTTGCTCCTATTTACCAAGTTTTTTCTGGCCATGGTGCTGATAGAACCAAACATGTATTTATCATATCTGTCTTCCTCGAGCGAGGGGATTGTAGGAAGGCTAGAGGAAAGTGAGACATCCAGTAGGTCTATAAGGGATAGATCAACCAAATGTCAGAATATTAGAAGAAAACTCAATAAACACATGGAATTTTTTCTTGCAAGAGGGGTTTCATGTTCCTATGATGATGAGACAATATGAGACATCGAGGTTCTCTTAAGGTACAAACATCTAGTGAAACAATGGGTACCTAGGAATTTTCCTCAAGTCAACACTGATTTTTGTGTGAATGAAAGGATATATAGAATTGCACCGTCGTCATTACATGGATTGAGGTTGTTTTGCATGGATGGCATAAAGGTTGGTTATGACAGATGTATAGAATTGATGGATTATGTTGGAACCTCTTAAAATACAATGATTGGATGCGCCTGGTATAATATACATGAAGTATGCGTAGCTATGGGTTGTCAACAGATTATTTACAACTGAAAGACAAAGATCAAAATAAAAGAGCGACGTTGTACATTGACGGAATTCCAAATACAACTGAGAATATTGCGGGGTTTATAAGCAGTACACAACCAGGGTCTACACTTAAGAAACTCAACTGCATATTTGAGGGACATGAAGGAAACCGTGTCTTTGTATGTGCCATTAAATCAATAACTATTGGGGAAGAGCTCCTTATTAATTACAATTTGAATCGAGTAGATAAAAACACGATTAGTATGGAGTGGTACATATAACAATTTACCCAACCTTTTATTAATTATTTTAACATCTTTAGGATTTTTCGTTAGCAGATAATTATAATTTTTATTAAATTTCATATGTTAACTTCGCAGGGGGGTGATTGGGGGCGCATCATCTCAACATCTGGTGAAGGGAGTACACCATCATTGAGGCAACAAGTATACATCAAAATGTTATGTTATTAAATTGTTTTAGTGAGTATTTTGGTTTCGTTAGGTAATTTTTAGTATGTTTTTTTGATGCAGGGTTCTGTCAGGGGCACCTCCCTCACAGTAGACATTAGAGAAAATTTCAACTCAAAATGGGCCTTTTAACTTTTATTCAAATTCTATTTCATCATGTGTTAGCCAATGAAATTGCTTTAAATTTGAAATACCGTATAGGTCTTAAACACTTTTTTAATATAAATTTGGGGATAGATATCATAAAAAACTACTTTTTTGTTTGTATTTTCGACATATCTCCTCGTGTTTTTACTTAAATTTTGATCGGGAGAGCTCGTTGGATGCGGAATTAAATTCTGCATCCAACGAGTACCCACTCGACACACTTTTGACGGACCTCGCTACCCCAAAAACAAGAAATACGTGAAAAATGTGATGATGATGTCATCATCACATTTTTTGAGGTATTTCTTGTTTTTGGGGTAGTGGGGTCCATCAAAAGTATGCCAAGTGGGTATTCGTTGGATGTGGAATTTAATTCCACATCCAACAAGCTCTCTCGATCGAAATTTGAGTAAAAACACGGGGAGATATGTCAAAAATACAAACAAAAAAGTAGTTGTTTTCTTTTCTTCCTCCAAAATTAATAAATATTATTTTATTATTTTAACTATTATTTATTAATTCTTTCTAGGAGGCCCATTTTGAGTTGAAATTTTCTCTAATCAGTGTTACTAGACCTGCCTCGAGGCGGCAGGTATACATCGATGACATTGTGCAAATTTAATATGTACAAACAGTTCTGTTGTTATGTTTTTTCAATATTATATTTGTCTGGTTTATATATTCTTGTCTATATTTCATGTAGACTGTTGATCGAGGAAGCCACCTGGTTGTTGATCAGACAATTGCAGCCTCGGGGCAACATGTAAACCTTAATGTAATTCTACAATTTAAATACTTCAAAATTGTACATATATAAAATGTGGCATAATGTTTATTTTCTTATGTATTTTTTTTCGTTTTTATAATTGCGTTCATTATGTTAATGTTGTCTACTTTTTTTGCAGGTGGATTATTGGGAAAAGTCTCCAGCTGTTGATCAAACCACAGCGTTGTCTAGGAATCAGGTAAACCTAGATGTAATTCTAGGAATCTATCAAGATAAAAAAAAATTGTTAATATAATTTTTTGCTCAGACTATTGCTTCAACAATTAAGCAATGTTTTCTATATTTTTGTTGCAGACAAATGATTCGGTTTATGAAACAAAAACACAACAGTCCATATATTTTGATGTCAACGAGTTGTTGAATGATGCTGACATTGGTTCTTCTATAGACCCGGTGAAGCTACTAGAGAAGACCTTGAAAAAAATTCATCTGGATATGCTTTGTCTACTATTCATAGTTCCGCAGAAAGACAAGGTCAAAGAAAATGTTCAAGTGTTGATGCACAGGTCTCAGGCCTTGAAAGTAAGTTGCAAAATCATAATATGAATTCATTTAGAACTTCATAATTTTTAATTTTATATGATAGTGAACTTATAATTGAATGGTTTGTATTTATAGGATTTTTTGCAACCACACATTGGTGGTGAAGGCGGTGTTGGGCCCAGTGAGAAAATCACTCCACATACACCACATACTACACCTGTGTTTTCGACTGAACAGTCAGCAACATGTTCTGTGACACCCCCAAGGCCAACAGAGGGTGCAGCCGCTGCTGATCGACGCACACCAGATCGTGCAGAAGAAGGGGTGGAGAAAGAGTCTGATACTAATGCTGATGTTGAAGCAACATTTATTGGATCTTCCCATGTCACTAGCACGGGTTCAATAGTGACAAAAGTTTTGGTGAATGATGAACTCGTTCCAATAAAGATAGAGAATATTCCAGGTAACTATAGATTGTTCATTTTTTTTTTATAATTTGATTGTAATATACCAATAATTTTTTTTTTAAGCTAATGATGGCATGATTGTTTTGTAGGAAATGATGTATGTTACAAAATCTAAATGATTTGGCCTTGGAGATCTTTCGGCCCACCATTCACACAAGGTGGGACAGACACACAAAATATTTAAAGGATGAGCTGACTAATCAGTTGGTTGGCTTGTTCGACAAAATACCTTTGATACAATGAAGGTCCTAAAGAAGGTTGGACAACATATAAAGATTGTCCGAGACCAATATAGGGTTCACCTAGAAAATAACCCTAGGTATGAGCACCCTCCGATGATTCCATGAAGGGAGTGGAAAGCCCTAGTGGAAGATAGAAAAGAGAGGGCTCTGAGAAAAGCAGAAAAGATACCACTAGGAATAGGGAGGTATGCAATACATTTCACAATGTAATGGTAAGTCTTATTATTATTAATTTTTATATCGAATTTGGAACATCGACTAATGTAATTCAACACTTGATTAGGTTGTCAGACACATCAAAGGCCACAAAGGAAAGACTGGATAAAAATGGTCAACACAAGCTTGGGCTTGGTGGTCATTCTAATTTGGTGGCATGATTTGTAAGTATTGAAAACCCGATATTGCATCCAAATAATAAATACAAAATTATTTTCGTTTTAATCTGACACAAAATGTAAAATTAATGACGTTATGCAAATATGCAAGCTGATCGATTCAATTAAGTGCCCACTCAGGAATACTTAAAGCTTGGATTTCAACACGGCTTTGAAGTTGTTGTTGAATGCCGAAAAGGCTTATGTGGGCATACACGGTCTTCTGGTGATCCATCTAGTGCACAGGTATATAAAAATTATATAGTTTAATGAAAATTTATTAATTGCCATGTAATCTATTTGTTATAAATAGTCTACATAAAATATTTATTCTGTTTTGAGCAGGAAAGCAATGATCTCGTTAATGTCGATGATGTACACCAACCAGTAGAAGATGATGATTCGATTCCTGGTAATGAATTTATTAATATGCTATTGTTTTGTATAGATAATTTCATATGGTGAACATTAATTGTACTTGTCCATATTTCAAATGTAGAGCATGTAGATGGTCACACTATACAGGTTGAGCCTGGACAGGATAATGAAGAACATGATTTTCCCACGTCAGGTAAAAAACACCTTTGTAATGTTTTTTTAAATAAAATACTTGTAATTATAAAAACAAAATTAAATTAATGCAACATTTTCACATTATTGTAGCAATTCTGAGCCCCTTGCTGGAAGATCCATGTGGCGAGAAATCTACTAGGGAGACCTAACAACAAATTCTGGAAGATGCGCTTCTTGCTCATTTTGTAAAGAGAATAAAAGTAAAAAAGAAGTGACTGAAGAAATTTTGAATAATTATTTTTTATAATACAATGTCGTGCGTGGTTTTTTTCGCTATTTAATGAATGAATGGTTTTATCGGCTATTGACTCAACGAATGGTTTAATGAATGTTTTTTTCAGCTATTGAATGAATGGATGGCTTAATGAAAGTTGTTTTCGGCTATTGAATGAATGAATTTGCACTAATCTTTTATTTGCAAGTAGGTGCATTGGGTTTGGGGAATTGAGAGGGATGTGGGGGGGAGGAAGGGGCCATAAGATATTCCACCTTCACGTGGCTATCCCGTTTAGTATATAATATTAAATTTTTATCGAAATAGAGAGGAGCCCTATGAATGGTAAGGAATTATACATTAAAAACAATTATTTCTATAATTGTAGTGTTTAAATTTTACTATTGTTATTTGACTCATCCATTGGAACTTGTTACAGATAGCCTTAGAAAACATTTTCATATTTCAGAGGAAAAATTGGTGTTTTGATGTGATCGATGGCCTTATATACACAGTGTTGTGGTTCTCCATGTTTCCTCAAGTGATCTCTTATTACCAATTATTTTACTTGAATACTATTGTAATTTACATTATTAAATTAAAAATGTTCGTCAACCGTAAAATGTTCATTATTATTGTTGTTTTTATTCATTGAAACAAACTACTAAAACTGTATTTTTCTAGCTTCGTTTTGTTACAAATTAAATAATTACATCTTGAGTGAAGAAAGAATCAAAACTTGAACTACAAACAACCAATCATTTATCAATAATTTAATATCAGACAATCAACATTCATAAAACTAGTATAAGCATCATTGATTCAATCACATATTACCAATATATTGTATACATTAAATTGGATGATAGGTGACAGGTTGCTAAAGATCTCATCACTAGCAATGTTGGTAGTGACCTAGATTTGGTGGATGGAGGTGAAGAGTTGTTTCGCTGCCACAATTAGTGCTTCCAATCAAACTTCCTAACCCTTAACCACATTCCAAATGTGAATATATATATATATATATATATATATATATATATATGAGTATAAAAACCCTTTAAGGAGGCTAACCTAACTACCCCTATGGAAAAATGAACAAAATAGTGAAAATAAGAAAAAAACACATCACTTGTATGTAACATTTACCCTCCATGATTTGACCCCACTTATTGCATTTGTTTTGCACCTCATTGTTATGCCATATGTTTGCCATAATTTGTGGTCCATGCAAAAGTTCTTTCAATATACTTTTTGACCATTATTTTGTCTAAATATAATCCATGTTTAGTATTAGTATATGTTACAATTGTTGATCTATAACTAGGACAATGTATTATGTTACTAGTGCTGACCTAAATTTAGCTATCTACAGAATCGGGTTCAATTGTTGTCTAAGTTTAAAATAGCTGAACTGCCAGGATCACGATGTAGTATCTATATTAAAATCTCCTCTTCCATATTAAGGTGGTTTTTTTCCATTTCCAAAATACAATTCGTTGCATGTAATATGTAGATATATTGAACATCTCAACCAAGTAGTGACTCATACTATCACTGATGAAGTCCTTTTGGAATGCAGGCAAGGCGAGATCTTTATGATGTAGAAAATGCCCTCATTGGCACTTTTGCTGGTATTAATTTTTGGCATACACCTAAATACGTTATTACTTAATTATTTACTTCTATTTATATTCTCATCGCATGCAATTATATTTTCCTTCTGCTATTTTTTTACGCATTTGTTTGGATAGTTCCATTGCCCAATTATAACTAATTTGTGGAATTGTTTGGATGGCGGGAGTAATTGTAATCTTATGTTCGTAATTGTATTAAATAACCTTGGTCCTTAACTGAGCTTTTCTATGTTCTTTTGAAGGGGAATAAGAGAAGAAAATTTTATTCGATGAAATTTTAAAGGGTGGCTATGAGATGGAAGAAAGAAAAATATTATATATAATCCTATATAGATCTAAACATCCTAGAGTTATAGATGTAGCCAAAAGTTCAAAATATGTAAATGGTAAAAGGTCTGCTCATAGAGGTGAAGAATGCACTCTTTCAAGCTATGGTTGGAGGAATCATTAGAAAAGAGTTTTGGTCATTTGATTTTGTTTTATGTAGCTCTAGCAGAAGTTGGTAGCCAGTGAACTGTCCAATGTGAGGGTGGATCCTACACAAAAATATGCTAAAGTTGCAGTCTAATAGGAATACTACACCATGGCAGATCTATGGAAGCGGTATTATAACAATATGAGCATCTCTCCAATGCATTCTTTTCCAACACAATTAGTGTCAAGTATGTAAGATTGTAGATACCTATTGTTGATTGGGCACCTAGGCTAGTTGAATGATTAATGGGTTCTTCATTGAGATCTATTTCAATGCAAATTCCTATTAGGGAAAGTAAGAGTTTGTCAAGAAAATGATAGAGCAAGATATTGTATTTTGAAGGTTTATTGGTTTTTAAAAATGCTAAATCAAAATAAATAGATTTTTGTTCTTGCATAACTTTTAATTCTTGGTTTTAATAACCTTTTATTTAGAATAATTAAGGTTCTATCTATAGCTGGATTGGCATGTATTGATCTAAATACTGCTAGAAAAAAACGTTGTTATACTTTTAAGATCAATGAAATAAGTTTGATGTGTCATCCATGTTCTATATGTGTTAGCAACATAGGATTTGGGATACCTTATAGCCTACTATGTATCTCACATGAGAATCAATAATTTTCTCCTCCTCAACATTATGACCAATAGAAAATGGGAACTTTTTAAGTATTATATCCTTATGCATAAAGAGGAGAAGACAAATTTTGGATTTTTCTATGGATTTCAGTGGCATATTTAATAATGCATCAAACTTTGAGAAGCATTAGGGAAAACATTGTTTGCTATAGAGGGTGTAAGAAATATTACAGTTGATTGCTTGATTGATATTGAATGGTTTCAATATCTGGATATAGCTTGTCCAGGTGTTTAAATGTCTTCAAAGTCCTTTTGGTTTCAATATATTCCCTACAAATATTCATAACTGATTCATTTTCAATACATGAAAGTAATCAAAAGTCTTCCAAACAAGTGTTCTTGTAACTTTTGATTTGAACTCCAAACTTTGTTTGTATCTTTATTCTTTTATTAATATGAAATTTCAACATAGCAATAGTTAGACATGTCTTTTCACAACTTGAGAATATTCATCTCCTTAATGAGACATGATGTTGGACATACCATCAAATACTCTAGCATGCTTTCATGTAGGTGTTGTTACTGGTGCAATAACTACTCCTCTTGATTTAATCAAGGCCAGATTCATGGTTCAAGTATCCATTTAAGAAGTGATTTAAGCTATAGTAAATTCATAGACAAGAGGCATTTCCTTTTGTAAACAACAAGATAGGAGAAGTATGATGACAATGGTAATCTAAATTTTAATTTTGGCATAGGAAACATCAAATCAATACAACGGTGTATTTGATTGTGTTCAGAAGATCATGCAAGAAGAAAGATCCTCTGCTTTGACAAAGGTTAGTTTTGTTCTCAATGCTGGCCCACTTCTGCTACTTAAAACCCTTTCTCCACATGCATGTCTTTTGCAACCTTTGCATTTATTTTGATTTTGATGGTAACTTTATGCTTGTGGACATCTAATTGAATTCTTGTATGTTTTTTTCACTCTGATAATTATGGGTGCAGGGTTACCTTAATCTGTTGCAAGTATTTTTTTTAATACTTTATATAAACACATTTATTTTATCTGTTTTCAATAGCTTGTAATAATATTTATTGCATTACAATAGATCTTATTTTCATTAGCCTTTAATAATTTTAATTGTTTCTATATTTGACCAAATCAAATCCAAAATGTATGATAATTTGATTTTAGAGACATGCGAATTTTGAGATTGAATTCTAGTACATTCAAATCCTTTTTATTTTGGATTTGAAAATATTTACATTTATTTATTTTTTATAAATTTCAACGGGGCTGTCAGTTTTTTGACAATGTCTAAGTGGCACTTGTCGGATTGGATATCCATCCAATCCGACGACAATGCTACACTACCGATGCATTAGTTGTCAATTATCCGACTAGAAAGAATGAAGCGTTGTCGAATTTACGAGCTTTATTTGGTGAAGGAGGTCGTCGGATATCCATCAAATACGACGACCCTGCTAAACTTTCGACGCATATAGTCTGTCGGTTATCCGACCATTATTAAGAATTTCATTGGATTCCATAGTGGAGTGTGTCCTCACATATTCGACATCTATGAAGAAGTGGTCATCTATAGTTCGACGGGTATGAAGTGCCATTTGTCGTCGGGTTTTCGACAACGACGTGTTGAAAATTTGACGAGAAAATTTCTTTGTCGGAATTGACGTGAAATTCCATTGACGTTTTAAAAGAAATCCAATTGTCAACATCAATATGTTAAAAATCAGACATTTAGGCCGTCGAAATTTGTGGTCAAATTCACTTGTGAAAGGATCTCTTTCGTATACTACTTGCATTTGGTATGTGCGAGAGACACACATGGTCATTGGTTTGTGTACATCCTGTTCTTCCAAGTTATTCCAAATCATTTAGCCTAGCTGCTTACCTCATGTTGGTTGATGGGGGATTCCCTAATGCCCTCCTTCCATTGGTTCTCATTCAATCAACTTCATATAATCTATTATGGAATCAGGATCTAGAGTCACATGATTACCTTGAGACTTACATCCAAAAGTGGTAGGTTCTCTCGTTATCGACAATTAGGAATATACATCAATGTCTCTTGATTGATGGATTCTTCAAGTGTTTGAACTAAACACCTCTATTCACTCTTGTTGAATGTAATCAGTACCTTGACACCCATTTTCATCATTAGTGGGTTGTCTCGCATCTGTTAATGGTATACCTTAATGACTGGTAATTATATGGTGTTTCATCATGTTCGACTCCAATACTTTTATTCACATGGTGAGACATGTACCATCGATAGTTTGTGTAGAAGACCTCAAACTATGGTGTCATTCTCATATATGCTACTACTTTTGATCGTGATAGTAACTATGGGACCTTAGTTCTCATGACAGAGCAGTTCATACTCTAGTATGTACCAGATGTCTTCACTTAGTGTTGAGACCATAATACATTGTATATTGTATGTGGGTGTGACTACTTATGACATATGTCTATCATGTATTGCCTATTCATGGCCATTATATGTATATGTACATGGGACTGATATATACTTTATATCTGTTGTCATGTATTCAAAGTCAACAATAATATCCTGATGAGTGGCTAGTTCTTCTGGCTGGGTATTCACTACTCCACTTCTGGGATTGATAATGTATTTCAACCATTGTGATTATACCTCTGACCTCACACTTTAGGGGGCATCTGTTATAGCACGATTTTCCACACCTATGAGAAATTCCTTGATGGTGTACCTTGTCCCTTTAAAGACTCAATATATCCTTGATGCTCAGTTAAAACCCTTAAAAACACAATTTTGTTGATACACACTTGTCAATAGTTCTAAATCCCGCATATATGCATATTGCTCAATTATGACCTGTGTACATCGGGTTTTGTACTAAAATATAAGAATATTTTGATTTTTTTCTTTCCAAGTTACAATTGTAATGATCCTTTTCCTTCCATATGCTATGAAACACTTGAATTCAACCCTCCATCTCCCATTTGAGGGCTATATATTGAGCCATTGTGAAGCATTGAAGGAGGAGAAACTTTGAGAGCAACTAAAATCTCCTTTCTGTTGGAGTGTTTTTGGTACATTTTTTCTTTTATTGCTCTCTATTTCTTTGAGTTTCTGTGTCGTTGGTATTCCTATAGTCAGTATTTGACAGTTTCCTGGAGTGGTTTGGCTTCACTCTCACTTTTTTCCCTCTATTCTCTATACACACAGGTCATAGTTTTGATAGTTGTGTGTACATGCAAGTTGTCTGTGTCTTGGTCACGTACATATGTTGTTGTTTCCCTTATAGTCACATGCATTTCAATTTTTTGACTCGTTTCTTGATTGGAATGATTGCTAGGTGAATTATGAGTGTTGTTGAGTCTTCTTGGGTATTTTTGTTGTTTGTTGACCATCTTCATAGTGACCAAAAACTTTTTTTTAGCTTTTAGAAAAATTGGTTCTTGTCATTTTTTAATTATTGGTTTTTGTTTTAGTGCATGAGTCATGATTTTTTAATGTCTTGCTTGGATTGCTTTCTTATACTTGTTGTAGGTTCTGAGAATTTTTTGGTTCCTTTTTGCATTTTTATTCATTTTATTTAAAATGCAAAAATATTTGCATTTTTTGCATACTCATTTGTATACTTGCGTCTTGCATGCTTTTAGTTTTCACTTATAGAGCATTTGTAGTTTTGCTTGAAATAGAATTAGTCTAGGTTATATTGGAAAGACTGCATCGACATTGGAAAGAGAAGAGATAATTTTTGTGCATTTAAATTAGTAGCATATCATTTTCATTTGGAAAACAAGACTAACACTTAGCAATATTTTTAAGTATGCTTGTTTGTTCTTGATGAGATATAAACATCATTAGTTGCACAACCATATCCCCTTGTGTAAGAAATAGACAAATAAAATTAATGCTTAACTTTAAAATTTATCTGAAAGATTTCATTTTGTAGGGTGCACAAACAAGCATAGGTTTTAAATTCTTGAATAAGATTGTGTGAGTAAACTTATCCAAGGATATAAACTAAAACAACTAGGTTTCTATTCAGGGAATGTAGAAATCCTTGGTATAAATGCTATTCTCAGGAAGCTCCTCTGAAAAGGGAGTCAGGCATGAGGTAGAATGAACGTCGGTTGCAAAGATAGCCATCCCATTCCTTATATTATTGTCAAAAACATATGCAGGTTCCATTCGTATCTAGGGATACTATGGTACTTCGGTGCTTCTTGAGCTTCAAGCTTATCTAGCCTACCCATACGTTGGATATCGCATGTGACTTTCTGCCTGAGTATTGGTTATATGAGGTGACGTTAGTTGCTTCTCCTAGGTATCACAAGGGATACTTGCAGGAGTTATTCTGTGAGTGTCTTGGTCAAGTAGGGTTCAGACAACACACTTGCGTTGCACCATGAAGTCCAAAGGCCTCTATAACTGGTCTCACATCTCTATTTGTAGTGATGAGAGTCTTAAGCCTCTCCTAGGAGATAGACAATTGATATATAATAGGATATCACAAATTCATCTCTCTTGTTTGTGTGCATTTAGCCTAGATTCTCTAGTAATGTGCTCTGTGCTCGTTAGTTGTATTTAGGGACCATTATTGTTTGATTTTGTTTCTTTGGAGTCATTGTGGATCAAGTTCCATCTCTTCACCATTCTTGTCGTCTAGAAGGTACACCACCTAGCGATCCTTTACATCCTCTCCACAATAGGCATATACATGATATAGGTGGTTAGTATATATCCCATAGTGAACTTCAAAGAATCCTTACCATGAGCACTACATATGATGAGTTAGATTTCTCTTTCACCCCTTCATTGGTGTTGGGACAGGGATTCCATGGGACACCATCTTCGACAACCTTATGGGTCCCAGGGGCCCTTGTGTTTACAATTTCTCATGCCGCTATTTCATTTAAACCTATGAGAATGAACCCATTTGAATTCACTTGGTTTTCATATCATGTGTCCACTTCCTTTTTAGGATTGTCAGGAACATATTCTTAGTCGAATCCCTTTTCCTCTAACCCTTTTACATTTGGCACGCCTAACTTATCATAGAATACCTCATCCTCCATACCATATTGTAGTGGTAACTCTAGTATTGGGATTGGGGGAACATCTGCCCCCTACACTGCATACCCATTTGGGAGTGATCATATCCCTCCTTCTAGTCCTTATGTTGGGGGATGACCAACCCCTTTGTCATCTCCTCACACTAGCAGTAATCCTTTTATGAGTGGAGGTGGGAATACGAGTGATGGTTTTACCTATTATATTCCATCCATCCATCCTTCGTCCTTTGTATCGGTTCCCACAGATGAATTCATCATGGCGAACCCTCCCTCAAGTTGGGTGTTCCATTGGGATGAAATGTGTCTTTTAGTATGGGTTCCCCCTCATCTAGAGTTCCTTTCTCATGAAGGTATATGGCTCCCTTTGTTTGGGGGAAATATGTCCCATCAAATGGAAAATTTTGGTAACATTGATTTTTCTTCCCCAGGGGTTTCCTCTATGAAAATTCTTGTACATCCTTACATGAGTCAATTTGGAGGGGGTTACTATCCTACTAGTCAGGTTCATAGGCTCTACTAGAATCCATCGGGGCTTATGGTCCCTAATCCAAGTCAGTCTTTCTAGGGGGAATGGTCTCAACCCAGGCTCCCATTTATGGATACATTGAACCTTCCAAACTTATCAAGGGTAATGAATGATCTGATATTCCATGATTGGGATTGGCCCCTAGTCCCCCCCAAGATTCCTTTGGACATTCCAAAGTTCGAAGGTAATAAGGGTGAGGATCTAGGTGATAAAGTTACTACCTTTCACCTTTAGTGCTCATCAAATTCATGAAATCACGATTCCATTCACCTAAGACTATTTCAATACACCCTTATAGGTCTTGCCACGAAATGGTATATCGAGATGCCAAAGGAAAAATTATGAACCTTTAATGGCTTGGCCTTGGTATTTCTCAATCATTTTCAGTTTCAGGTCCGTTATGACGTCGATACATATATGTTCTCGAAATTTCATCAATATCGAGATACTCATATCTCTGATTAGATTCACGAGTGGCGTAGGAGAAAGAGGTTGATTAAGGAAAAAATTCTACCAGAGATTTTATTGGAATGATTCCTTAAGTATTTATTGTCATATATTGCGAAGGATGTTTCAACATCCAGAGTAACCATTGAGGAACATTCCATCTTTAGATTCCAACAATTGGATTTGATTTATGCACAATATGGGATTCTTAATGAGATTATCTTGGATGCACCACGATCTAATCACGATCCCAAGAAGAATACCAAGCCTCGTGTTGATTGTATTGTACAATCTGCAAGTGCTAAGGTTGTATACCAGGTGATAAACCAAATGCAGAATTTGTCTATTAATCGGTCTGTAGTAGTACAAGCTCCGACTTCATCTTCTTCCACCCAATCGGTGGATGTACATTTTGTGCAGTCGTCGAAATTGAAGGGTAACTAGCAACCTGGATGGAATAATAAAAATGGTAAGAACAATTGAAAGGGTGGGAATAACAACAATAAGAAAGAAAATTCAAATAATGAAAAGAACAACGATAATGCTGGTGGGGACAAGAAGCCCAAATGGAAGGATAAATTCCCTTGTAAGCTTTGCAAACAATACCACCTTACACACTTGTTCCCCATAATGGATGAATCCTAGAAGTTCATAGTGCAAAGCCTAAATATGTTAACCAATCCACTTCCTCATAATAAAATTATGGCTTCAAGTGCTTTCGCCACCAGAAATGGGTCTAGTGGGAATGAAACCCTCTAGTCCATGATTGTGTTCATGCATGCATCAATATGATTTAGTCGGTGTTTAATATGTCTACCCATTAACGTGATTACGATCCCTCACAAAATACTCTAGGGAAATATCCTCCACCTTTGGAGATCCCATTCCATATTGATAAGCCTAAGTTTATACCGCGTGTTACGAAATGTTTCCTTTAGTGCTCGACTCACAATTCTAATGCCTGATCCACCTATATTATTCCATTATGGAGGATATGGGCCAAATACCATGTGATATGATGACTTTAGAGGTGCTCCAAACATGTCCTCTGTTGGAATATTAAAAATCCACCTACATACTTAGAATATGATTATTAATCATTTTGATTAATTTCCTAGGTACTAGACTAGGTAGTTGGCCATCTTTTGTCAGCACTTGCCATAATTATCCTATGGAGTGCACTAATATTGATTATGGATAATATTTTGCTGCTTTATTGACTATCTAGAATAAGAAGGTCACATTCCTTCTTTAGACTGCTTTTGTCTTGCTTTTTCAGTTTTTTCACTGGATTAAGATAAAGCTAGTTGACTGACAACTGTCCTCTCTTGTGGCCAACCCATCCTCCATGATTTTCTCTCCAAAATCCATGATTATAAATATTTTCCACCACTCATTAGTTAACCATACTATTTTTGTTAATTCATGATGTCCTAGACAGATTAGGAAAGTGCTTTTGACACCTTGGGGTTGTTTTTCCTTAAAGTAAGCCTACTTTATGAGCTAGTTTGAGTTTCCTCTTTGGAAATTCGATTTTACTCTATGAGGATGTATTATTTATGTTACCTCATTATTATTTAATGAGTACGATAAGTATTTTTGAGATTCATTCTTCATGTGTGTAGTATTCTTCTTCTTTAGGCTAATTCTCTACAACTCTTTGTGAGATTAATTGTGTGCCTAGATCCTTATCTTGTTTATAGAATTATTGCTACCATCAAGGGTTTATAATTCTGACATGGTATCAGAGCCTTGGATTTAGAATTTCTACATGGTATCAGAGTAATGAGAGATCATTAATTAATCTCCTTCATTCAAATTTTCAGGTTTGTTTTGCACAAACAACTTCAATATGGATTTGAAATTAGTATCAATTACTCTTCTTACTCCATTCACAAGTTATTTAGAGTGGAAATTGATGTTGATTTCATCTCTTAGGAGACAATGTCTCTATGAGATATCCATTGGAGCCGATGAAGAATCTTATGAAGAAAAGAGTGATTGGCTAAATGACTGTGATAGAGCATATGGAATTATGTGTTTGGCAACGTCTCCAAAGATGCGTTATCTCATAGATTATTCTAAGTATCCATTCAATCTCTAGAGCAATATAGATAGATCCTTTGGTGTGCAGGAAGAAGAATATGAATCCTGGAGTAAACCCAACACCTCCTTAAGTGTTCTCTCTCAAGATGTCTTTACAACCTTCTATGAATTTGTTCATGATGAACAAGTTGC
Source organism: Pseudotsuga menziesii (assembly GCA_001517045.1). Taxonomy (NCBI): domain Eukaryota; kingdom Viridiplantae; phylum Streptophyta; class Pinopsida; order Pinales; family Pinaceae; genus Pseudotsuga; species Pseudotsuga menziesii. The sequence goes on from LPNX010345683.1 coordinate 131,599, forward strand.
AGATTCAACACAACAAGTTCCCGTTTCTACCATTCTCTTTGATTTGAATGCTTCCTCTGCATATCAAGAAGCAAATATTGAAGACAAATATTCTTCCGTGTCTCTAGAAGCGGAAGGTCTTGAATCATCTTCCTTTGATGTTTTCAATTAAGAATACGTGAATAATAGAGTTTCCATTATCGAAGATTCACTCACACATTCAATGTTCTCTATGTCTTCTCTTATGGATTATGAGATCCATATGCCAACTATTTCACGCCCTGTGTATACTTCACTTGTTGATGGTGCACAACTCAGTTTCTTCCTGGATGTTTTCTCAGCTATATGAAGCCTTATATGTGTCTTTTCACTGACCATACTTGATCTAATTTGCATTTGCATATCATCCTTGGTTCCTGGAATCAATACTCAGAGCCACCTTGAATATTTTGAACATATCTCTTTGTCCTCCTTTCATACTTCTAGCACTAAGGATCCTTTATTAGTTTATTCTCTAGAAGATGATTTCGTTTCTTCCCACAAGTCTACTAATGTGCTAGTTTTTGTTCCTTGGATATTCTGGAATCTAGGTAAAATTATGGAGTCTTTGCATTCATAATCCCTGATCCTAAGCCTCCTCCTATTTCCTACATGGTAACTTGCACACTTCCTCTAAGTATATATGAAGTTGGAGACCTTATGTATTTTCTTGGACACTTGTCTCACCTAATTTGAGCTGATTTTACCTCTACTGGTTCGAAGTCCAAGTTATCATATCATCTTGGACAAGTTGATTAAAAACTCTCAATCCATGCTTCAAGAGCGTTCAATACTGCTTGCACATTATTATCAGTGGATCTCAGTAGCTCTACATGGTTCCAGTTTCCATCATGCAGTTGTTTATGATTCCGATATAAATGAGTAGATTCATCTTATTCCCAAGAAGAAGATTCCTCCTGACATCAACATTCAAATAAATGAGTAGATTCATCTTATTCCCAAGAAGAAGATTCCTCCTGACATCAACATTCAGTTTGGAGAGAAGCATTTTTAATTTACCTTTCATGTCCATTTTTTAGGGAGGGTTTTGTTCCCTTGAGGTTTTCCCTCTTTCCTCAGTTCACATGGATGAATAATGTAAAGGTTGACCATAAGGCCTAAGTTTCTTGGGCCCTAAATTTTGGATTCATTTTTACCTACTTAAAGTTAGGCTTAAGGGGGGGTGTTGGAATATTAAAAACCCACCTATAGACTTTTGATATGATTATTAATTATTTTGATTAATTTCCTAGGTACTAGACTAGGTAGTTGACCATATTTTGTCACCAATTTCCATCATTAGCCTATGGAGTTCACTTATATTGATTCTTGATAAGATTTTGTTGCTTTATTGACTGTCTAGAATAGGAAGGGTGCATTCCCGCTTTAGATTGCTTTTTCCTGCTTTTTCATCTTTTCACTGGACTAGGATAAATCTAGTTGACTCGCAACTATACTCTTTTGTGGCCAACCAATCCTCTATGCTTTTCTCTCCAAAATCCATCATTAGAAATATTTTCCACTACTCATTATCCAACAATACTATTTTTGCTAATTCGTGATGTCCCCGACATATTAGGAAAGTGCTTTTGACACCTTGGGTTTTTTTTCCCCTTAAAGTAATCCTTCTCTATGAGCTAGTTTAAGTTGTCTCTTTGGAAATTTGAGTTTCCTCTATGCGTATGTGTTATTGATGTAAACTCATTATTGTTTAATGAATAAGACATAGATTATTGAGATTCATTTTTCATGTGTGAATTCTTCTTCTTCTTTATTCTAATTCTCTGCAACTCTTTGTGAGGTTAATTGTTTTCCTAGATCCTTCACTTGTTTATAGAATTCTTGCTTCCATCAAGGATTTAGAATTATGACATACATTAGAGGAAATTTGAGGTCTAAAATGGGCCTCCTAAGGAAAATAATAAAATAATAGTTAAAATAATAAAATAATAGTTATTAATTTTGAAGGAAAAATGAAAATAACTACTTTTTGTGTTTGTATTTTCGACATATCTCCGTGTGTTTTTACTCAAATTATGAGCGGGAGAGCTCATTGGATACGTGATTTAATTCTGCATCCAACGATTACCCACACTGCATACTTTTGACAGACGCCGCTATCCCAAAAACAAGAAATACTTGAAAAAATGTGATGATGACATCATCATCACGTTTTTTCAGGTATTTCTTGTTTTTGGGATAGCGGGGTCCATCAAAAGTATGCAGTGTGGGTACTCGTTGGATGCGAAATTAAATCATGTATCCAGCAAGCTCTTCCGCTTGAAATTCGAGTAAAAACATAGGGAGATATGTCGAAAATACGAACAAAAAAAATAGTTTTCTTTTATGACAAATATGTCAATTCAACCATTATCGTTGACTCATTTTATTGAAATTCTATTGGTTCTTGAATTCCAACTCACAAAATTTATTGTTGGCATGTTTTCTTATAAGGCTCATTTTAGACCCCAAATTTCCTCTAATGGTATCAGATCCTTAGCTTCATAATTTCTACATCCTTCATATAGGAATGCCTTGTTATTTCCTTGGGATCTCTCTATTTAAGTGGCCCATCATTATCAAGTTTGAGACCGCTAATGTTCAGCTTCCCTTGCCTTCAACCTATGGCTTTCCAAGTCCATGTGGAGTGTATTAATAAAACCATCAAATGTACTGTTGTTGATGAAGGTGTTCGATATCATTGATGTATTTTTCTTGTTGGAAGGGCCTTGGATCTCTTTAGTTTCCCAAATATATGACCATGCTAATGACATTTGATGGATGTTTGTTTAGACTACATGGCATTATTCATGCTCATCAAGTGCAATTAGGGGGGGAGTCTGTGCCAATCGAGGTCTAGGTGGTTGATGTACCCCTTGAATACAATATTTTACTGGGTAGGAAATGGATTTACACCATGAAGGCAGTCATCTCATGAATGTTCTGTGTAGTATGATTTCCTCATGAAGGAAAAATGGTTACATTCGATCAACTATCCTTTAATAATCCCATTTCCATTGCATCGTTGGGATCTACGGTTTCGGTAATAAAAAATTCTCAGCCGACAACTGAGAACGACGTATCCTTCACTTATGGGAACATTTAACTTTTTGGTGCCAATCTTGTATACTGAATCCACTTTCAATGGTGTTGCATCATCGTTGAGTCTGGTATCATTTCGTACTTCATATTTGAGTGATCCCTGGACTCTCCTTTCTCTGGTTAAATTGTGTGAAGAACACCCACCCCCATTTATGCCTGTGTGAGAGACGTGTCTAAATGAGGGAGGCACCTCACTTATTTATACTCATCAAGTGAGTGGCCTGATTACCTAGCTTGGTCTTCCTAGTCCTTTAATTAAAGTCGACCTACCTAGGAAGACTAAAAATAACATTTATAAAATACTTTTGTGGGTACTATTGACCCGACTTACAATGGAGGTTTTACCTCGTGATTTTTACATGACCAAATACATCAATGACATCTCCAAATGGAGGAATATCATCTTCGATAGGAGGAATAATAATAATACAATAAAATGTACAATATAATATCTTCTGAAGTTACATTTATTTAACACTCCCTATTAACAAGGAAGGTATTCTACAACATCAATGACCCCAACAACAATTGTACTATTGATTGGTGAATCTATATATCATAGGAAGTTTTGGAACAGCAACATAATGCATCTAGAACATCATCATCAATATCAGCATGGAAATGTTGGAACATCATCATCATCCTATGGAAGATCATCATCACCATGTGACTGCTAGAACATCATCATCATAATCTGGAGCATCATCATTAGCATCATTATCACCAAAATCAACATCATCAAACACATCATCATCATCATCAAAATCATTTCAGGAGCTCTCTCTATCCCGTCACAGGATGTCATAGAGAGTCTTACCATCTCGTAGCAAGATGTCCCATCTAAACTAATCATCTGAAATGACAAAATCGTTTCTTACACATATAACCAACGTAGATAATTCAAATGACAATAATCAATGAATAATAAGGTTTATGATTGATACTATATGAGATGATATTACAATGCGAATTATGCTTGTATAAATACCCATTCTAGGTGCATTTTCGTAAAGAGGCATAAAATTTCATGAAGGTGTCTCTTCATTAAGTAGTAGTTATTTAATTATTAGTATTTATTTATTATATATTTGGTTCATTACATTGCCTCTCCCTTAGAATTGCTTTGTCCTCAAATCATAATTACAGAAGGTTTGTCCCTTGCTCTTGCTCGTAACACTTTCTTGTGACATTGTGTGTTGGTAGTTGCAACACTTGACGAAATGATATGATACGTTATTTTAAACATCGTGTGGAAAATTTGTGTCATTTGTCAAGTGATCCATCCGAGATTTACCTTTAATGGAACTGCTTGCTGATCGATTGTATGAAGTTTTCGATTTTGTATTTTCTGTTTGTAGGAATAATACTGGTATTTTCCTCTTGACCTTGTCGTCGATCATAAGACTCTTGTGAATTGGATGGAGATACAGTACTCAATTTGCTTGTGAAGTGTTTATAAGAACTTCAAATTTTGGTGCTTCTAACAATTTTTGTGATTGTTTATTGGAACCATCTTCTCTTGATGTTTGTAGCGATGTGAAAATATGATCGTTATTTTGAATTGGAGCATTGATGAGCTTCGTATTGTTTCCCTTTTTGATGTTTGCATTTGAGCGTTTGATGACTTCTCTATTGCATCAATCATCGTTTCCTTGTCAATAATTGATCCTAATTAAGTTCCTTTAAGTGTAAGAGTTATTCCTTTAACTTTGACTTGTCAACTTCATTTTGATTATCTTTATGTTTGTGCTCTCTTTCTTTTAAGTTTTTTATCTTCTATAGCAATTCCTGATTAACCCTTTTTAAGGACGAGATTTCTTCGTCCTTTCTTGATAATTCTTTTTGAAGATATCGATTCTCCTCCTCTAACTTTTGATTGTGTTGAGATTTATCATTTTCCTTCTTGATTTGCAAAATTAATTCCTAATTATGATGTCTTAGACAAGAAATATCTTCTTCTTTGTTCATGACAATTTTGTTGAACTATTTCTGTATCATCTGTATTGATTTCTCATTTTCCTACGAAATCAACTTTGTTATTTCTTTGAGGTCTTCAGATGACATGACCTTTGATTCTGAATTCATGTTAATCGCTTGCAGTGTGATTTTCTTATTTTTGTAGGGAAATGACATAAACTTCTTTTCAACATTTAAGATAAAAGTCCCCAATGTTTCTATCCACGGTAATCCCAAAATTAGGTCAGCATCACTGCTCCACGAGGATTTAACTATGAATTGTGAGATGCAAGTATAATCTCCAATGTTTAATTGTAAATTGCTTATTTCATATTCTTTTGTATTCCAAAAGTCTAACCTTTCACCTATATTTGACTTTGGAATCGATATCTCATTAGCAAAGTCAACACTAATATAATTATTGCGTTCAACGAGAGCAATAGAAACAATACTGTCTTTCCCTCTAATTATTCCATTTATTTGAAATAACATTGAAACACAAGTTTTTGAAGTGCTTGGAAATCTTCCTTGTTTTTTGCTATGAAAATCCATTTTTTGTTGTCACAATTTTCGTCAATCTTCCTTCTTACGATGGCATGATTATGACTTTAATTTAATCTTTAACCCACTTCTTCAATGTGATGATGGGTAAAAATACCGTTATATAATTACTTAGGATCCACTAGTCTTTTAAAACTTTATTAATATATGTAATGCATCTTTTTCTGTTTTCGAAAACAGTCATTCAAAAGTATATATATATATATATATACCATCTTAAAAATACTTCACTAATTTTTATTTTTATTTAGTTTTTACACTTCAAAGAAATGTAATTTATTATATTCATTTCAATAAATATATTAATTATATATACTAATATCCTTATCGAGCATTTCATAAACTACTACACAACTCACAATGGATTAAAAGTTTAATAATGGGCTTGCTCTTGTTATTTCTATCTTACCTAGTCTATGCCATAGTTAATCTCGTCTTACCAATGAAATGACTCGACGTCTCCTTTAGCTTTAAATAAGTATTGAAAACCACTGATAAATAATTTGAACCTGTTGTTGTAATTGTAACTTCGGAAGTTATTGTGATGTATATTGTTGTACGCCCATCATAGATGTTTTCCCTCCGTTCATGATGTCATTATTGTATATGGTCATTGAGGTAAACCCTCCATTGTAATTCAGGGTAGTAGTCCCTAGATTCAGATAATAAAATGTATTTTAGAGTCTTCCTAGGTAGGTCAACCCCAAAGACATAACTTGACCGACCTAGTTATTTAAGTATGTTACACAACAGATGAATATAAATAGGGAGGCACCCTTCTCATTTGACATAAACTCACACACTCTCTCATGTGCACATTAGGAGAGAGAGGACAAGTTTGCTACAAGAGGAAGAGAGAGAGTTGCAAAAGACATCTTATTCTTGGGTTTTCCCATCTTGTGATATTGTCTTAGTGACAGAACTATTCTGAAGAAGTTTGCAAGGTTTTCTCCTTTATGGTTTCCCTGAAGAAAATGTTTGTGTCTTGTGCATCTTATGTATCTTGGATATCTTGTTGTGCTTGTTATTCTTCCAGATAAACATCCTAATCAATTTGAATTAAAGTAGAAAAACTAACATGGTATTAGAGCCACTCTAAAAGAAGACACTGTGCAGTTGCGGAAACTAGGGCCTCCAAGAACTGACAATTTTCTCCACAATATTTCCAAAAAACAGGACTAGGATAACCATCCTCAAGGAGGTGCATCTTTTGGTGGAGAAATATCTCAGTTTGAAGAACTTTCAATTTTTGATTGCGAGACACTACAGGAAGGAACTAGGGATTCCTAGTTTAAGGTATTCTCTCCACAAATCATCAAGAAAAGAGGGCTAGGGTAACTCGCCTAGGGGGGTGCATCCTTTGGTGGAAGAATAATCAAATTTGGAGAAGTTTCAATTTTTGACTGTGGGACGTTGCGAGACACTACAAGAAGAAACTAGGGCATTAAGTTTTTGAGTATTCCCACCACTGTTTTCATAAAAGTACCTCATTGAGAAACTCAGCTAAAGGAGGAAAATCTTTCTATCAAGATAGAATTCCAAAATTCCAAGTTTGGAAAATTAGGGTTTCTTTAACAAACCCTAGGTCAACCAGCTCCAGAACTAGGTCGGGCACCTAAAATTGGTAAGATCTAAATCTTTTCTATTTCCATTTTAGGTTCTCATTTCAAAATGACTCATCACACCTAGATTGAGGATAAGCTTGGGGGATCTGACAACTTCCGAGCATGGAAGTATAAGATCTCCCTAATCCTTGAAGAAAATGATTTGGATAAGTATATCGATGAGGAAGTTCCATCCCCAGAGGGAGATGAGGCTAAGGCTATCCATAATAATAACTTGGTAAGTTCCAAGAGAATCATTGTAGATTCTATTAAGGATCACCTCATCCCCCATGTGCCATCCTTGAAGACACCTAAGGGAGTGTTCGATTATTTGACGAAGTTGTTCGAAGGAAAGAACATCAATCAGAAGATGGCATTAAGGAACCAACTGAAGAATGTGATGATGCAAAGTTCAGAAACCATGCAATCCTACTTCACAATGGTTTCCCAAATCAAGGAACAACTCGAATAAGTTGAAGAGAATGTAGAAGAAGGAGAGATTGTTATGACCACCTTGAATGGTCTCCCAAGATCACGAGATTCATTCATTCAAGGAATATGTGCCAGAAAGAAGTTGATCACTTTCAACAAACTTTGGGAGGAATGCACACAAGAAGAATCTTAGATCATAACAAGAGAACAGAATATGGGAGCAATTGAAGATCAAGCTCTCACAGTTCACACCAGAATAAATCATAGAAAGAAGGAGGACCATCATCACAACAAAAGGAATGATCATCAATACAAAAGACAAGGAAAACCTAGAATAGATCTATCAAGTATTAGATGTTACACATGTGATGAGAAGGGACACTACTCTAGAGATTGTCCTAGAAACAAAGGCTTCTCTAATAAGAAGTACTACAAAAAAAGACATCATGCTTACATCGCTGAAGATGATGAATGAACAAAAAAAATAATCAGAAAAGAAAAAGAAGATTTCTCAAGTGATGAGGATATGTACTTTAATCCAGAAGGATTCAACCAATGTTAAAGAAGAACCTATTATCCATATAAATATTTGGATAAGAAGGGATGCAATTGTGAATGAAGAAGTAACATTCAGATCTAAAACTTGTACACAGTCCAATGTGATCTATGGTATAGAAGAATTGCTTAGCATGAGAAAGACATGCACATGTCTTCAGAATCAAGATGATGATACTGCCAAAGACTTCAGTTATTCGTGCAAGGAGACACTGATTAAGAGGTAGTCCACCCACCATATAAACAAAGATAAGTGCTTAAATTTTTATTTCCTATATATCTAGTTACTTAAATGATAATTTTTAGTTGTGTTCATATTTATATTCAGTTGATGTATTATGCATGTTTGAGTGTCTGCATTTATGAACAGTATACTACAAACTTGCAAGTGATGGGTAACTAGCCTATGGATTTGTACACCATTCCATTGCTACTTATTTAGAATGAAACCTATTTGCTGACATATTGCGAGTAGTTCACACTCTTAATAATGTTCTAGTAGAGATGGAAGGCATCTAGAAAGTTACCATATGTATACAGGATATGGATGAATGTTGTAGCATTGGATAATATTGTTGCATGATTGTGTGACATATATCTTTATGCATTAGAACTTGTCATTATTAATATGTTTTGGAAATTATGAAATGTTTCTAATCATGCAACTGAATTTGACTTGTAGAAAAGATCGCATACAATCACTTACAAAAAAAGAAGGATGATACTTGCTCCAAAGAACAAGTGATGACAATTAAGTTAGAAGATGTTAGACACAAGGGCACACTGAGAGGGGGGTGTGAATTATTGTGTCACCACTTTAGGCTAATTACAACTTCTTAAAACTTAAAAGAATATCATTAAATGCTTACTACAAAATATACCACCATTAACCAATCAGACAATCATCACACATAAGAGACAAATTGCAAGATAAGTTTTGTAAACTTTATTATATCTATCTTGATATTGGTTACAATGAAAGGTCACAACCTTGAGGTCTGCACCATATTCAACTGATTGAAGAGAACCAACTCTTATTCCAGGACCGAGCTTGGTTATTCTCAAAATCAATTGAGAAAGGGGTTGCAAGACCCAACTTGCAATTAGGAATAATCTTGCCACAACTATCTATTCAATCAACTATATCTGTCCATATTAATCTGATCATTTCAATTCATTGTCTTCAACTTGTCACTACCTTGTTACACTATTATGTCATCAATTTGTCCATATTCAAGTCATCAATCTTTAATGTTGTTTAAGAACGTTACTGTACATAACCATTGTTTAATGCACCGGTCATCACTTTATCAAATCATTCTTTTGTAAAAGTCATTGTTTGCTAATTCTGGACTGTACAAGTGAATTCCTTCGAATGCTTGTCAAGCAGACACTTGGTTAATTTCCTATGAAACAATAAATTCACTCTAGTTCTGTTATCACATATACATTTGCATTTAGGATTCCATGATGCAACATGCATATGTATCTCTTATTCTATTGTGGGATATTATTCACATGGGGTATTAGCATGGATCATTACAACTTCAACCATTCTAGAGCCTTGTTCAATGGATTTTCCTTGCTAGGACTGAGATTCATTGGCCCATTAAGATTATTTCAATGATTACCTAGTGCATTTCAGCAGAGTAGCAGACCAGATGCGGTACACACAATTACAGAGGGGCCTTATCAGTTGGATACAAGTATATGGGATGAGATCAGGTATATGCTTCTTTGGTTTGGTTTTGCTCTATGATGTATGTCAAACACCTATGCTTGTAAGGTTAGGATGATTATGGTGACCTATGCTTATATGTATTAATGCTTTAACTTGTGTTATGACTACTTAGGGGACTTGATGTGAAGACTGTTTCTCATGCTATGCTTGTACAGATAGTAAACCTTAGTGCTAGGTTGGTTCCATGTTTCATTTGTCCCCATCCATCCAATCCATCCGTGATTCCTTTTTAACCCGTGACTTTAGTTTGACCAAGAATTATGAGATTGAAGATCACTTTCCCCACTTTGACCCCTATGCATGATGGATCCCATGTTTTATGTGTCTCAGCTCAGAGTTCTCCTAAAGAGTGTTAGCTAAAACTTGAACCAATGTGTTTACCATCATTGGTTCAAGCCCAGAGAATGTGTTTACCATCATGTGTTTATGTGCTACAAATTCTATCTATTGAAATGCAAATCCCTCAAACAAACGCAAATTGTGTCTTAAGACACAACTCAAAAAGGGCTACAGAGTAAAATTGTGAACGGCCTAAAGAAAAAGCAGTGGATAAAAAAATGCTAAATCTAAAGACTGTTGGACACTATTTGAAATGTAATGATTAATTCCTCATAGAGGCTACGGTTTTTTATGTGACATGGGGAAGTGGACCACTAAATCACAATGTCCCCTGGGATCTCTGCATTACAATTCTTATGTACTCAACACAAAGGTCCTAGTAAATATCCTCACGGAGCTTGTTCTTAGCTTGGATATGAGTTGTACACATGTTTTTAGAGTTGAATGGGCTCTTTTCAGTTTAGCTTATCCACTTGTGAGACACCACCATCCCCTACTGTTCATCTGTCATGTGTATGTCACTATGGTCGTGTGTAATTGTCAACTTTATGAAAGATCGTATGATCAAAGTCAGACGCAAGTTATTTCCCCTTAGCCTTATCCTTGTTCTTCATCCTCACCCAACATTAGCACACTATTTACACTTTGTAAGTATGGCATGAACAAGAAGCCTTCCAAAAAGTTCCAAGATTCTTCAAAAGCACATGCATATCTTTTACTATTATTATTATTGTCACTGTGATTATGGATAACATTGATTTAAGCTTGGTTTTGATATACACCATTGGAGCATTTCTTACCCTGGATGCTTATAGGATCATATAAATGCAGTATCTCACCTTTAGTTTGGGTGCTTTGACCCAGTCAACCCAGTTGGCCAAGTCAAGCACGGTTCCCAAGGCAGTGACTCAAAAAACAACTTGGTCTATATTTGTTCCAAACATGCCCAAGACCAATATTGCGGTTTCATTTTTTAGTGTTTGTCCCAAGATCTCCTGATCAATGATTATTATCACTTTATTATTGGCCAAATGATCAAATTTTATTCTAGATGGCAGTGTTTTTGGTTCTCCTAGAGCAATGTAGTGTTCCAGGGGATATGAGTAGTCACATATACCATTCTTCTGTGTCTCCAGATCATCTAGAGTAGTCAGTTTTCCCCAATTCTCATCCTGGGCAGAGTTCTGGTGATTTTACCAGTTTCCAGAGATTGTAATGATAAAAAATGAACTAGGAATTTCACTGAAAAAATCGATTTGGCCAATTGGGTCAAGGACATGGCTTGGAACTTTGGCAGTTCATGTGTCTCAGCATCTCAGACAGTCCTTCAGCAGTTTTCAGTCAACATATGTCCGAATTATTTAATTATGGCTCAGTCAGTGAGGGATACCCCTCAAGGGGCACCCCCTTAGCTAATGATGTATTTGATTATTTTATCATATGATTTAAATTTGTAAAGGGGCCTAAGGTGAATTAAGCCCCTATTGACCCCTCTTGATGTATTATCATGTCACACCTTATGTTATATTGTGACTTTCACTTTAGATAGGCGTCCTTGAGCAAAGTGTGCCCCCCTTGGTGATGTGGTCACTTGATCCATGTGATGATCTTTGTATTGTTGATCTCCATCGTTGATGATGTATTAACCTCAACCACCGAATGATAGTTAGTTAAAATGTGGGCACACTCTCAAACTATTTAAGAGAGGTAACCTGCCCCCCCTATTGTAAGTCATGAGATTTGGCACCAGGATATTGAATAAAGAGATTTTTCTAGGTTACACTTCTGATTCTTGTTGTTGAAAGAATGATTTGATGATTGCCATTGGTATTCTTCTGCATTGAGTTTACATCAGGATAGATCTTGTATATTCTCTTGCACACATCCATCTGCAAGTTGAAGGAGGCGCACTCATTAAAGGAATTTTGAGGTCTAAAATGGGCCTCCTAAGGAAAATAATAAAATAATAGTTAAAATAATAAAATAATATTTATTAATTTTGGAGGAAAAAAGAAAAAAACTACTTTTTGTGTTCGTATTTTCGACATATCTCCCTTTGTTTTTACTCAAATTTCGATCGGGAGAGCTCGTTGGATGTGAAATTTGATTCCACATCCAACGAGTACCCACACTGCATACTTTTGATGGACCCCGCTACCCCAAAAACAAGAAATACCTGAAAAAATGTGATGATGACATCATCATCACGTTTTTTAAGGTATTTCTTGTTTTTGGGGTAGCGGGGTCCATCAAAAGTATGCAGCATGGGTACTTGTTGGATGCTGAATCAAATTTTGCATCCAACGAGCTCTTGCGATCGAAATTTGAGTAAAAAAACAGGGAGATATGTCAAAAATACGAACAAAAAAGTAGTTTTTTTTTATGACAAATATGTCAATTCAACCATTATGGTTGACTCAATTTATTGGAATTCTATTGGTTCTTAAATTCCAACTCACAAGAACTTATTGCTGGTGCATTTTCTTATAAGGCCCATTTTAGACCCCAAATTTCCTCTAATGTGAGGAAGGTGCACTGGTGGGGGGACTCACTCTGTGCCGACTCTCAAGTTTTGTGTACCAGGGAATGATTCTTTCTTTATTATTTTTCATTTCCCGTACTTTATTTATGTTGCATATCCCATTTGATTTTCTTGCTAATTGATTTCTTTGGTTTGACAGGTGGAAGGGAGCGCTAGGGTCAATGAAGGAAGCAGAAATCCATCAAGATCTTATTCAGAAACTCTCATTTGATCAGAAGGGAAAAATTCTTCATCATCCATGAAGTCATAAACATTATTCAGGTACATATCTCAAGTAATTTCTCCACCTTTTGACTTTCTCATGCATTTCCCATCACTACTTTTACTGACAAACCCTTCATTAGAATTAGGAAAAATAACCAGATTGATTTGCACTGGGAATTTGAAAATTTGGCGATCAGGGTTTTTTCGACCATCCCCCAAAACCTCTTCTCCCTTCTAGGTGTCATCATTGGAATCCATATTCCCATCTCTTGGCACTGATCACTAAAGGAGAAAACACCCTCTCTACCCTACCAGCCAGTTTCCCCTTGTTTCTTTTTCCGGTTGTTCTTGGATTTTTGCACTATTGAATCTTGCATCCAATTAGGTGTGTTGAAATCCTAAATTCTTTGTATCAACCACATTCTGGGTATTTTTAATATTCTCACTTAAATCCCCCCAGGGTCTCGGGTTTCATCGTTGGAACAAAAACACCAACCCTAGATTTGTTTTTAACTCATTAAGTCACTAATCCATTTCATTTGAGTAATTTTTCTACAATCCTTAAGCACTCGTACTCGAATATTCATAACTTGTGGCTTATCCCTTAAATATAGGGTTTCTAGCTCACACCTTACATATTCACATATCTTGGCTTGATCTGGTGATTAGCTGTAGAAATGTCCTTTCAGGATAGGTTCGGGTCTCCCCCATTGTCACTTGGGTGTTCAATGGCATACAAAGAAGGAAGTCCTAACCGACGTGACAACCATCCATCTTTTTTAGGGGTTAGGGTTTTTGCAGGTCACGACTTTGGTTGCTTGTCCCCTCTGCCATCCTGTATAGGATTACTCTATCGAGGAAACTACAAGATCCGTGATAACAAGTTCAACAATCAAGCCAAGGATTTCCATCATCATTATAAGTCTGCTCATACATATTGTATTCTTATTCTCTAACAATCTGAAACATATCAATATATTAACTCAAAACCCTACTGTTGTCAATATTATGTCTTTCTGCCCAACAAAACTGATATTTATTCTCTTATCATGTTTTTCAAAGATATTCCCATCATCTGGGGTCTTCTCATGTCCACCATATTATGCACAACATGCCATCTTCAACTGCAGTCAATAACTTGTCGTTGTCAATTCAAGTCGTGCCAGAGTCACTTCATATCTACAATCGATTCAATCTTCAAGTTATCATGTATGCTGCAAAAGGAACTTTCTTCAAGATCATACAAGACTTGGTCACATTTATTTACATTTTTACACTCAACGAAGTGTACCTTCATTTTCGCCTCAGAGCCTGCATCTCCACCAAATTTTCTTCAACATAGTAGAACCGAAAAAAATCAGTAGAAAAAAACAAAAAGAAAATATTTATATAGAAAAAATTGTCTTATTCTTTTGCATCTACCAAAATGTATAAACCTGATCTCAGTGAATATATCCACCACTGAAACCTCAGAGCACTTCTCCCAAATTTGCACATCTAAAATGAGAATGCGGGGCCTCTATTTATACTCATTTACCATAATATTTTTGGGCCGACATAAAAGTATTTTATTTTTATTTTTATTGAAGATGACTTAAAGAAAAACTTATCAGGTCGACCTATTGCAAAAATTATTTTTAATTTTTAATTTTAAATTACAAGTTCTCTTAGCAAGCCGACTTCATCTCATCATCATGGGCTTCTTACAAGGCTATCATGGTCTTCTCAAGCCATCCACATGAGCATGTCATCATCTACAACAAGGACTTCATCAAACGAACTTTAAGGATCACATGAACAAGGTGTGTGGGTTTCATGACCCCATCAAACCACAAATGACCACATAATGGGTCATTTTGTCCTTCTTTCCATGTCATTAACATGTCATCATCCTTTGTCTTCCTTTGTCATTAATGATTTGTCATCAATGACAACCTATGTTCAACAAACTCCCCCTTTGTCATTGATGGCAATTCTCTTCAATTACTCTCCCCCTTTGACATTAATGACAAAGGGCCAAGCACTTATCCATCAATAGCTTCACAATGACCAAAAAATATTGTTCTTGAATATTTCTGGAGGCCATGCTAAGGATACTTTCTCCTTTCCTGTAGACTTCTTCATTTGTTGGTCTCCCTATGTCATATAGGATTTTTTATTAGTTGAGAAAATCTCCCCCTTTGACTGAGCCTGGTTTTGTTCCTTAGACTAGTAGTTCTTCGTCGTCTTCTAATACTCCATCTTGTCAATTCAAGCATGTCCAAAAAATTTACCTCTCAGTACCTTACACAAATGGATCAATTCCTCTGTCTACTGGAATACTCTATCTAAATCTGATTGCACGTTTTTCTCCTGTTTAGATCTCAAGTTCTATTTACAGGTTCTGCACTTGTTTCACTGACAGTTTATCCGTCACACCTGTAGCTGCCACTTATGTAGGATATTTTACAATCCTTCTTATTCATGTGTCATGAGTAATGTTTTGATGAAGCCAATGAAAAAACTTTGATTTACAAATTCTTACTCCTTGAATCCACAATACTTACATCTGATATTTCATTTAATGTATTCTTAAGCAATCAATTTTCCATAACTTACAAATCTCTTTCTAATGCCTCTAAGATAGAATATAGGTCTCTAGTAACTTGAACATGAGAGTATCAAGTTTCTAGACTTGAAGAACATCTGAGTTTTCTTAATTTCTGTGTGGAGAAGATCCGAAGTCAACACCCAATAAACTGCTTATGTGGTGGTTTTAACCATTGCTATGGCTCAATCACTAATCATCTGAATGCATTATGTCTAAGTCACATGAAAACTAGGGTGAAAAATAGGGCATGGCGGTGTCTCACAAATGGGTGGAATGATGAGAAGGCTCCACTAGACTCTAGACAAGAAACCTTTTTAAGACTTAATTTTCTCAGCATTCATTTCACTAGTTGACCTCTAAAGGCAGGTGCCTGGTAGCCTTCTAGGCCTCCATATAATGACAAAGAAATGACCTTCTTGGGATAAGGCTCTCCCTGTTTCCCTGTGGGGGAAAATGCGTCATACATTATATAAGGAATGAGTGCTCATTCTCCAGCCATCAACTTTATTTTTCATTGATAACTTGCCATCCTCCAAAAGCAGGTGCCATGGAAAGCCTTCTGGGATTCCAGAAAATGACTAAGGAACAACAAATTCTAGAAAATGACCAAGGCTCGGCCTTCTTGGGTCTGATACCCCGTGGGGATACATGAGCCTTACATCATACAATGGATGAGTTCTTATCTCTTGGCCACTGGCTAGTTTTATTTTTCATTTCCAGTAGTGTCTAAAACACTTTTATTTTGCTAGCAGGGCATCCATTTAGAATAACTTTAAGCTCCTATGCCTTAGTGTCTAAAGACACTTTCTTTGGTAGGACTACTTGTGTTCAAGACCTAGAGGTAGACATTCCTTGTGAAAAGAATGACATAAACCAACACAGAACTTCTAAACTTGAAAATTGAACAAGTAATTGTTTGGCTTTGGTGGTTCACTTAGAAATCCAACTTACTGCAACTTAGTTGGTAACAATGCGTTATGTTACTTTATGTGACAACAGCTCCCCCATACTGGGTTTCAAATCACCTTGCTATTTTTGGTGCAATAAACTGAGACAGGTTGGCTATTTTTTAGGGAACCGTCTAAACAGGCGATTTTTTTTGTTTTTTTTTTCGGTAATTTGTGGTCGGGATTCGGTTATTTTTTTCTTGAATTCAAATGTTTATGCAATTCAAATTGTTTTTTAAGTGTAGAAACGGATTCAACACTATCATAAACCTTTTGGGAAACCAAATCATACAAGTTTAATAATTGTTATATGGAATTTCTGGAAATCGTTATTGGACTCATTCAAAAATATTACCCGAAAAATGAAAAAAACAGTGAAAAAAAGTCGCCCCTTTAGACTATACCATTTTTTAGGGTTTAAAATAGATTTTGAATGTCTAATTACTATCACTGAAACAATTGAACATGTTACTGTTGTTACACACATCGAAAGAACAATTGCAGGTCTATTACTGTTCTCATACAGTCAAAGTTCCTCTAGCAAAATTCCAAATACTAAAATTACAAATACAAACTTTGATAAAATTTAAACAATCCTATTGCTATAATCCCATCAAACATTTTAATTCCAATTCTTCCAAGTCATAATTATATGTTCCCACCAAAAAATCACACTGATACAATCAAAAGACTCCCTTCTTTTGTTTCACCAATAAAAGTAATTCTAGCCCAAATTTTCAGAGGAAAAAAGCTCTTTCTTTGTTTTTTTAGCCTTTTCCTCAAGATTGTCTCCACAATGGATAAACTCTTCTACAAGTAAACTAATCGACCATACTCCTTACTCAATCTTGATGGCTACCGAATCACTCACAAATATTCATTAGGTTGGTGATTCCTTTGACCTTTTCATGAATTCACACATTTCCTCAATAGTCAACATAGACATTTTCTCACCTGTAGCTTTGACAATCCACCTAGCTGTTGGAAAGATAACTCTGAAGGTCCTCCCATGTTTTTGGTGTGGGTGTGATGAGAGGACTTGAAAAAAAATTTCCTTATGTATTTATGCAACAAAGTGACGTTTATGTAAATAAAGTGAACGCGTTTTTATACTTTAGAAAAGTGGGTCTCACTTAAAAGTTGTATTTAATAATTATAGTATTTAATTATTAAAAAGTGAGATAAGTTGTAGACCATTGATTTTGTAAATGATTATCAACCCTAGATTAGGTAGTTGATAAACGTAGTTACAAGATTTAAGTATAAAACAATGAAAGAGGACAAATGAAGAAGACACTCACCATTAATAAGGAGAGAGAAAAAAATAGAAAAAGAGAAAGAAGAGATACCCTAGAGTGGGAAGAAATCCCAATGCAAGGAGCAACACATAAATCAAGGAAGCCTACACTAACCCGTACAACAAACTGAGCAGTCCATATAGGCACAAAAATTGAGCCATGGTACAACAGACTGATAGGCAAGTTTCAATTTTGACAACTGCAGATTCTCCAAAAAACCCTATTATTAATACTTGCGTTTTTTTTCTGTGCTTTGTCTATCTTCGAGTGATCCTATTGATAAATGCAATTAAGATATATCGCTTTAATTTTAAGAAAATCTAACATGGTATCAGAGCAGTACTAGAAGAAGCCATCGACAGAACTCTGTCGGCAACTTGTCGAAACTAGGGTTTCATCTTTCAAGGTCTTCACTCAACCTTTTGGCAGAAAAAGAGACTTGGCAATTTCGCTCTAAGGAGGGCGCATCTTTTGGTGAAGACAAAATTCAATTCTAAGAAGTTCAATTTTGACCTAATTTTGTAGCTGCATCAGAAATTAGGGTTTCTATTTTTGACCTACTTTCTCCATAGTTTTGGCTTGACTCTACCTCTACTAACCTCGCCTCTCTAGGGCGCATTTATCTATGGAGTAAGTTTTCCAAAACTCCAACTTTAATTTTTTGACCTAGCCTCTCTTGGGATCTCAGATCTAGATCTGCAGTCAAGATGATCAGCATGAAGGTTCAAGATCATTTGGAAGGGGCTTCCAATTTCATCCCCTGGAAGTCTAGGGTTCTTCTTCTACTATAATAAAATGACCTATTACAGTTTGTGAAGGCAAAGGTCCCATAACCGAAAGCCGAAGAAGACAAACCTCGCTAGAGAAAGGATGGTGCCAAAGCAAGGAGAATTTTAGTGGACTCAGTTAGAGATCACTTAGTTCCTCGGATCTCAGAAAAGTCGACGGCAGGAAGGATGTTCAAAACCTTAAAGAAGCTATTTGAACACAGTAGAATCAATGTGACTCTCACATTGAGGAATCAACTGTAGAATATGAAGATGATGAAGTCCGCGAATATTGCCTCATATTTCATGAGGATCACTGAGCTCCGGGACAAGCTAAAGTCTAGTGGAGACAATATTGAAGAAAATGATCTTGTCATGATCACCTTAAATGGTCTCCCACCATCTCAGGAGTCTTTCATCCAAAATATAAGTTGTCGAACCAAGTTTCCCAAATTTGATAAACTATGGGCATAATGCACTTGGGAAGAAACCAAAATTGTAGCATGCCAAAGACTTCATGGTACCCCACTTGAGAAAAATCAAGTGTTCGTATCTCATACCAAGAAAGGAAAGGGAAGGGAAAGGAAGCCGTACATTCACAAGCATCAAGATAAGATATCAATTTCTCCCCTGATCAGAAGAAACAAAAGAAGGATCTATCTCAAATCCAATGCTATAGGTGCAAGAAATACGGTCATTATGCTAGTAGCTGTTGAAGTTCTCACAAAAGGAAGCATGAAGCTTCAACTGCTGATGTAGAGGAAGATCATCATCACAAGAAACAAAAGAATGAAGATCTTACATAATTCTTCTTCATATCAGCTTTATCAAGTACGGTTCCCATCACTAGTGATACTTGGCTCATCGATAGTGGTTCATCTAGACACATGACGGGATATAAAGAAAATCTCTCAGAAGTAGTTGAGAAAGATTCTCATCTTCGTGTTGTACTTGGAGATGATGCCAACTACACTATGAAGGGATCTAGGGCTACCTCCCTTCAGCTAGAGACTAATGATACTCTACACTTAAGTGATGTGCTCTACGTATCTGGTATGAAAATAAATCTTGTTTCCATCTCAGCCTTAGAAGACAAAGGATATAAAGTAGCACTTTTAGATGGAAAAGTACTTGCTTGGCAAAAGAACTCAAGCATGGATACAGCTAAAGTAATTAGTATGAGAGGGGAGAGCTTGGATCGACTGAACACTCTACCAGTCCAAGCCTTAGTCCATGACTTTACATGTACGGGTGAGCTATGGCACAGAAGACTAGCTCATCTAAATTACAGAGCTCTCCCAACAGTGAAAAACTTAGTTACAAGTATACCAGTGCTGGAAGTAGACCATGATGGAACATGTAGAGGATGTGCACTTGGAAAGAATGCCAAGAAATCCTTCCCTGATAGTGAGAGCAGATCCAAAGAAATCTTGGATCTAGTGCACTCCGATTTGTGTGGCCTAATGACAGTTGCCTCATTAGGAGGATATCATTACTATGTGACCTTCATTGATGATTACTCACGGAAGAATTGGATCTACTTTCTTAAGATCAAGAAATCCGAGGAAGTACTTAGTAAATTCAAGGAGTTCAAAGCACAAGTCGAGAATTCATCAGGGAAGAGGATCAAGATCCTAAGATCAGATAATGGTGGCGAATATACCTTTACGGAATTCAATGATTTCTGCAGAGAAGCAGGAATTAAGAGGGAACTTACAGTTCCCTAGAATCCCAAGCAAAACAGGGTTGCTGAAAGAAAGAACAGAATAATTGTGGAGGAAATCAAAGCCATGGTTCATGACCAGAGTCTACCCATGTTCTTATGGGAAAAAACATCCAGAACAGCTGTAAATGTACAGAACAGATTCCCACATAAGATAGTGAAGAACATGACTCCTGAAGAAGCTTTTACAGGAGTAAAACTAGAAGTGGGGCCCCTCCAAATCTTTGGTTGTCCAGTCTACATACATGTTCCCAAGGAGAAAAGGATGAAGTTAGAACCTTCAGGCAATAAGGGAACTTTCATGGGATACAACGAATCTTCAAAGGCCTACAAAATCTATATCCCAGGATCCAAAAAGATCGAAGTTAGAAGGGATGTGACCTTTGAAGAAGAAATGGTTGTCAGTAAAGGAAGAGGATCAGCCACGGAGATCGATGATGAGGAATTGGAGATGAGATCATCTTCCTCTTTGGTTTAGAACAAGTTAGTAGGAAGAGATGAACCCATCGATCCCATTGTTCCAGTCGCGACAGTTGATATTCCCGAAGATACGACAGTAAGTCGAAAAAGACCTAGATGGGCACAACAGAACTTACAGTATGTAGAGGGGCATGGAGCTCCACATGGCACTTTTGAGAAAGAAAAAGACCTTAGAGGTTCTCCAATTATGTTGCATTGATGAGTCATATCATTGACTCAGAACCCACCACTTATGAAGAGGCATCTAGACACCAAGTTTGGAAGGATGCCATGGTGGTAGAATATCAATCCATCATGAAGAATGATGTGTGGGAGATTGTACCAAGACCTAAGGGGAAGTCAGTTGTAACTTCAAGATGGCTATACAAAATCAAACATTGAGCAGTTGGGAGTATTGAAAAATACAATGCCAAATTTGTTGCCAGAGGGTTCTCTTAGAAAGAGGGAGTCGATTATGATGAGACATTTGCTCTTGTGGCTTGATACACTTCCATTAGATCAATCATTGCTATTGCTTCAGCGATGGGATGGAAGTTGCATCAGATGGATGTTAAGACTGCCTTTCTCAATGGTGTTATTCAGGAAAAAGTATATATTGAACAACTAGAAGGGTTTGTTGTCCATGGAAATGAATCTCACGTATGCAAGGTGGAAAAGGAGTTATATGGACTGAAGCAAGCACCTCGTGCTTGGTATGGACAGACAGACGGATTCCTGGTGAGTATGGGATTCACCAAGAGTGATGCAGACCCTAACCTTTACTACAAGATTGTGAATAATGAGCCGCTGATTTTGGTACTATATGTTGATGACTTGTTTCTTACCAGAAATGAGAAACTTATCTTATGGTGTAAGAAGAAACTCGCCTCTGAGTTCGAAATGAAGGATCTTGGATTAATGCACTACTTCTTGGGATTAGAAGTATGGCAGAGGAAGAAAGAGATTTTCTTAGGACAAGGAAAATACACCATAGATATACTAAAGAGATTCAGAATGTTGGACTACAAGTCCATATCTACTCTGATGGATGCAAATTTGAAGAAGCTGAGGGATTCTGCTTTAGATTCAGATATGATTGATCCCACCATGTTTCACGAATTGATTGGGTCCTTGATATATCTGACGAACACCAGACCAGATATTTGTTTTGCTATGAATGCTCTCAGTCAATTCATGTGTGAATCGAGGTAGATTCAATGGATTGTTGCAAAACATGTGCTCAGATACTTACATGGCATTGTGGGATATGGTTTACGATATGATTCAAAATGTGACTTGAAATTGCAAGGGTTTACAGACTCAAATTGGGCCGGATGCTCTACTGATAGGAAGAGTACTTCAGGATGTTGCTTTAGTCTGGGTTCTGTAGTTATTTCCTGGTGCAGTAGGAAGCAGAACTCAATAGCTCTCAGTACTGCAGAGGTCGAGTATATGGCTACTAGTTCAGCATCCCGAGAAGCATTTTGGCTTCGTAAAGTTGTTGCAGGATTGTTTGGCCAGATTCCAGAGCCAACCATGATTCACTGTGATAACTAGAGTTGTGTGCAGATATCAGTGAATCATGTATTTCATGACAAGTCAAAGCACATAGAGATTCGGTATCACTTCATACGTGATATGGTGCAGAAAGGTGCGGTCGAGCTACATTATATTCCGACAGATGACCAGATTGTAGATGTTCTCACCAAGCCTCTTCCTAGGGTGAAATTTGAATACTTTCGCGGAAGACTTGGAGTAGAAGAGAACGTATCCCTCCTTGAGAGGGAGAGATGATTGAGAGACACTCACTATACCCTTGCACAAGTACCTCTGCTCGTCCAGGTTCTCAGCCAGGTATGGGAGAAATCTCATTGGCAGATGAGACAGACATGTAGTAGATGGTCAGGTTCACAGGTGCATCTGCTCGTCCAGGTGCTCAGCCAGATATGAGAGAAATCCCATTGGAAGATGAGTCGGACAGGTAGTAGATGGCAGTGTGATTGCACAGGTACCTCTACTCATTCAGGGTCCTAGCCAGGTATGGGAGTACCCCATCAACAGATGAGACGAACAGGTAGTAGACGGTCATGCACGTGTGCTCATTCAAGATCTCTAGCCAGGCATGGAAGTATTCCATCGACAGTAGAGACGAATAGGTAGAAAAATATTTTCTCTCAGACATACAGATAGAACAAATTCGTGAAGACAACCTTCAGTACGTTTAGAGATGATGGAGACAGTGTAGATGTACAGATGAAACCCAGATGATCATGATGTTGATGAAGACCGAAGAATACCTTCCTTGTTGATAGGGAGTGTTGGATTTTGTGCAACTTCAGAAGCTATTCTTATTTTCCTCTTTCAGGAGTTGAACTTGTTGTAATCATTCATACAAACCCTAGAAAGAACAATGTAATCCTTGGGGTGAAAAGTCAGCAATAAAATAATAAAATAAAATTATGAAATCTAAAATTATATTGCTCCCCCAAGTGAAGTCAGCCCTAGTTAATTTCTAGGTAGGAAAACAATACAAGTAGGAGGCGCCCCTCCTCATTATGACATACAACAACAGCGCAACAACACAAGAGAAGTGCGCAGTTTTTCGCAGATTGCAGCTACACAACAGCTCAGAGAAATTCGCATACACTACAGAAGAAGACTGTTTTCAGGGTTTCATTTTTGGAAAGCATTTCCATATTTTTCTTTTCTTTCTTCATTGTACTCTGATCTCAGAATTATTATCTCTAGACGAAGGTTGCTAGGTTTTCTCCCATTTGGGTTTCCCATGTGAAAAATACTTGTGTTATTGTTCTGTGCTTTGTCTATCTTCTAGTGATCCTATTGATAAATGCAATTAAGATATACTGCTATAATTTTAAGAAAATCTAACAATTGCACGGTTTTTGAGGTATTTTTATGTTGTTGGTTCAGTTTGGTGAATTTGTTAGAGAGGGTTGAAGAATTAATTTTCCTGAGTTGTTGGAAAATTCTCTAAGCATTCTTCTTTATATAAAATTTTCTCTTTCCAAGGTTTCCCCAAGTTGGGGTTTTGCCTTGTCATTAGACCAAAATTACTGTGTTCATCTGCTTAAAGAATGTTTCAGTACTTGACATAATTTTGAAGTACATTTCAGAAGTGTGGTTTTACTTTCAAATAATTTTAAGTTAAAACCCTAGGTTCTTAAAATGTTTGACAGAATGTGTGAATGAACAATTTAATTTATTAAGTCAGAATTTCTTCATGGTATCAAAGCTGGTGGTATCAGATCTGAGTTTAATAGAGCCATACTGAAAAAGAAGTTTAGCAGGTGTTCTCTAAAGTTTTAGAAAATTGTTAGATATTTTCTTCAGTTAATTTTTGGTTGTAAGTTGGTTTTCTTCAGATGATGAGCATCAGGTATGAAGATCAATTGGATGAAAATCCAATTATATACCTTGGAAAGTAAGGCTAACCGCAGTGCTCAAGGAGTGGAAAATCTGGAGTTTTGCAAGCACCGTGATGATGAAGCCCACTGACAAGGATGAGTTAATAGAATTTGAAGCTCTAGAAGCCAGAGCTCAGAGGGTGATCCTGGATGGGGTGAAGGATCATCTTATCCCTCATTTGGCAAAGAAGAAGACTGCCTATGATATGTGGGATGCCTTGAAGCCACTGTTCAAGGCAAAGAATGAGAATTGAAAGATGGTCTTGAATAACAAGTTACACAATGTAAAGATGACCCAAG
This sequence comes from Pseudotsuga menziesii, assembly GCA_001517045.1. NCBI lineage: Eukaryota > Viridiplantae > Streptophyta > Pinopsida > Pinales > Pinaceae > Pseudotsuga > Pseudotsuga menziesii. The sequence continues at coordinate 156,162 of LPNX010345683.1, forward strand.
GAGAAAGTGTAACTTCCTACCTGACTCGAATGGCTTAGGTCAAAGACGAGTTAACAATAGTAGGGGAAACTATCTCAGACTCAGAGATGGTAAGAATAGCCCTGAAGGGCTTTACCAAGAGATGGGATGTTTTTGTCAAATGCATTGTTGGAAGAGAGAAGCTTCCGGATTGGTCAAGACTTTGGGATGATTTCACCCAAGAGGAAATTCGAGAAGGAGATTTCGGTGGGCAACTCAATGAGGAGATGAAGCAAAATGTTGCACTTGCAGCCAAATCCAAGAACAAGAAGAAGAAAAATCTAAGTAAGATCAAATGCTATCGTTATGGCCAGTTGGGACACTATGCCACACAATAAGATCAAATGCTATCGTTATGGCCAGTTGGGACACTATGCCACACAATGTCCTGAGAAAAAGATTGTGAAGAATGAAAAAGATGTGGCAGCCTCTGCAATTGTAGAAGAATTTGCCGCAAAGTTTGAGCAAAAGTTTTCTCTTGTCTCAATTGATTCCAGTATAGGGAGATCTACTTTTGAGCATGTCTAGGTTGTTGACAGTGGTGCAACTAGACATATGACTGGAATCTACAATTCTTTTCATATCATCATAGAGTTGGGGCTAGGACATTTCATTCAGACAGATATTGACAGTCCTCAGATAGCGATACGAGGGGTTGGAACAGTCAGGTTCCAACTAGACCTTAGTGAGATCCTGAAACTACATAGAGTGCTTTTTGTACCTGGGATGAGAGTCAACAAATTCTCAGTATCATCATTTGAGGATGAAGGCTACGGGATAATGGTGAGGTATGGTCATATCTTCCTCTATCAGAGAGATGAGCCAGTTGGTACTATCATCTTATTAGGAGATCACGAGGACAGATTATATGTCCTGAGAGGACATGTTGTACGACTAGGAGCAGGAGCAGGAGGATGGTTGTCAGAGTCAGAGGATGAAGATGATTTTGCATTTGATAGAGATGAGGAGAGTGGCTCTCTTCTGAGCACTGGCAGAAGACTCAACTAGTGAAGTGTTGGTGCGATGGAGCAGGTTGGTGGGACTCAAGTCGAGTCTCAGGTGTCAGAGTTTCATTTCGAGATAGAGCATCTATTTCCGAGGATGATTCCAGAGCAGGAGGGAGCTGTTGTAGGAGTCAGAAATGGAGATAGTGCTGCAGACCTTCCTCATTAGGAGGGAGTGTTGAAAAAGATAACTCTGAAGGTCCTCCCATGTTTTTACTGTGGGTGTGATGAGAGGACTTGAAAAAAATTGTCCTTATGTATTTATGTAACAAAGTGACGTTTATGTAAATAAAGTGAATGTGTTTTTATACTTTAGAAAAGTAGGTCTCACTTAAAATTTGTATTTAATAATTGAAGTGTTTAATTATTAAAAAGTGAGATAAGTTGTAGACCCTTGATTTTGTAAATGATTATCAACCCTAGATTAGGTAGTTGATAAAAGTAGTTACAATATTTAAGTATAAAACAATGAGAGGACAAATGAAGAAGACACTCACCATTAATGAGGAGAGAGAGAGAAGATGGAAAAAGAGAGAAATAAGAGATACCCTAGAGTGGGCACAAATCCCAATGCAAGGAGCAACACATAAATTAAGGCAACCTGCACTAACTCGTACAGCAAACTGAGTAGTTCGTAGAGGCACAAAAATCAAGGCAAGGTACAATAGACTGACAAGCCGTACATTTGCATTTATTGCAGCCACCTTTGGCACGATTCTCGAGGCAGATATATTGTAGAAAAAGGACAGCCCGTACAACACACGTGTGGCAAAAGAGTACAGTTCGTACCGGCACATGTGGAGGTCGTACAATAGGTTGTTCAACAATTAATTGCACGGTTTTTAAGGTATTTTTTTGTTGTTGGTTCAGTTTGGTGAATTTGTTAGAGAGGGTTGAAGAATTAATTTTCTTGAGTTGTTGGAAAATTTTCTGACCATTCTTCTTTAAATAATATTTTCTCTTTCTAGGGTTTTCCCCAAGTTGGGGTTTTCCCCGGTCATTAGACCAAAATTACTGTGTTCATCTGCTTAAAGAATGTTTTAGTGTTTGACAGAATTTTGAAGTACATTTTAAAAGTGTGGTTTTACTTTCAAATAATTTTAACTTAAAACCCTAGGTTCTGAAAATGTTTGACAAAATGTGTGAATGAACAATTTCATTTATTAAATCAAAATTTCTTCACTAACAATCTCATGGTGGCTCTTCACAAGGGTATAATATCTTTATCCTGATTTTTGGCAATAATATCTGGATGGAATAGGCTATTTGTGTAACAAATAGATCTTATTTTTTGATGGATTTTCTTTAATATCAAGATTTTTGAACAATTGTTGGAATTACAAGTTGTGATTGTTGAAATTGTAGCATAGAGTTGTTCCAAGCATAGTTACATATATCGTGTCGGTGAATATATCGTCGAGGGCCCGAAATGTAACTTATCGGCAGCAACAACGAAAATATCGGCAAATGTCGTAAAGCATAAAAAAATACAAAAATAACCATTTTTTCAATGTTTTTAACATCTTAAGCAACAACAACATCATATAAACACATTGCTACATAAATATGAAAATACAACTAATTTATAAGATGCATAATATTTTAAATGGTGGATCATGATCACATATCGACTATAAACTGAAAATACTTAAATATGTTCTTGATGGAATGCTAGAAAACCACATCAAATGATCAAAATAAATGTCTCTCAAGAGATGAATCATCATGACTCATGAAGCATCTAGATACTACATAATACAATGATAAATAGTAGAAATCATCGATCCCCTCTACCCCTTTTATAAGCAATGGGCACCACTCTTCCTCTGGAATCAGCAGAGGGTCTTGTAGATGCTTTGGATGAGTTAGGCGTCAAATTGGAAGCTCCAACTACTCGGACTATGGTGGAAAGGTCCAACGACTCTACAATTTTGATGAAACTTCCCATGTTTAGTGAGTGAAGGGTACATCTCTATTAAGGTCATGATAAAATATTTGAACAGTCAATGCCACCAACATCAAGGTATAGAGAGGGTGTTGATTTTTGTACCTAGGCAGATGTTCCCTAGGTGACTTTAATTTTTGCCTAAAGTCACTTTAAGAGGGAAAAAGGTGACCCTCACATTAAAAGTCACTTAATGAGACTTTATGACTATAAAGTCACTTTTTTGATAAATTTAAGTGGGTGAGTGATTTTATTTATGAGAAATAAATAAAAGGGATTTTCACTCTCATTTCATCTTGGCCATTGATTTGATTCTTTCTCCACCATTGGATTAAGAAACTCACTTAGGGCAAACAAAAAGGGTTGAGGGAGGCAAAGAGACTTCACTTGTTCATTTTTCAGGTGAAGAAGATAAAGCTGGAGAGAGGGGTCGAGTTTGCTCAAGGAGGGCACGATTTTCTAGAAAAGGGTTTGCTGAAGAGATTCCAGTTTACTCCAGGAGGTCGAGACCACATTTAATAGGAGTGCACAGTTCCCAAGAAGGAGTACGGCCTGCATTTATTGCTGCTGTACGGCTGCTTCATTTTCTGCACAGAAACCGAGAAAGTACGGCCTGTTTGCTGCACGAATTTCGAGGTGTACGGCCTGCTGTACGGTGCATTAAATGCTGCATGAATTTCGAGGAGTAAGGACTGCTGTACGGCACATTTAATTCTGCACAGAAATCGAGATGTACGGCTGAGGGTTTTTGCTGTACGGACTGCACATTAAATTGCACAGAAATCGAGGAAACTGTACGGCTGGGTCTGCTGTACGGTCTGCTGAGTATTGGCACGAAAATCGAGGAGGCGTACGGCCTGTCAAAGCTGTACCAGTGCATTTAATTTGCTGAAGAAAAATCAGAGAAAAATGTATGGCTGGGATTGCTGAGCATTTTTTTCCAGACTTTGAGAAAAAGGCTGCTGGTGGAGATAAGTTGTATT
>LPNX010345691.1:0-10976 GCA_001517045.1 Pseudotsuga menziesii
GCGATATATATATATATATATAATCCATTAATGTGACAATGATGGTTTAATAAACAACTTTCTCCTCTATATAGTTGATGCGGATGGTTGAGAATAAGAATACGAAGGATATACCTATTAAACTATATGTTATGTAGGTTATACCTTAAAATAAAAAATAATTTTAGGTAAAAGTATATAGATGGAAGTGGGGCGTTACTTTATGCATGTAAATTATACATGTATTTATAAGAGTATTATATACATATATAATATGCAAAGAACTTAGCCTCATATATAAGTATATATGAAGGACTTGCCCATAATAAATGGGGCATTATATTGTGCACATATATAGGTATATATATACGAGAATATTATATATAGTAAAAAAAAAAAGGGGAGCCTCGTGTGTAGTTCTATAAAGGGCCTTACTCAGAGTTAAACGCCTTATACATGAAATCTGAGATTAGGCGAAAAAAAAAACAATTTCATATATGGATACGTCCATATATTATTATCTATTGACACATCACATTTTTTCTTCCTTGAATTTCCTTTGATTAAGGAAGTAGGCGAGAATGGTGGGAAACAATTACTTGAGTTCTGGTCAATAATTTGGAGGCGTTAATTACTCCCACAATTGACTCTCACTGCGGGGAGACATTGGGGTTTTAATTGTACCCTTATTTATAATCGCCATCAGTGGAGGCGTTATCCGAAATTCATGATCTCTAATTTCAGGAACGTTATGGCATTTACCGATATTTATTTGACTGATAAAGGGGGTTATCGGGGGGTGCCCAAGGGGGACAGCGGGGGGAAAAAGAGAAAAACACTCAGGCAGAGGAAACGCAGGACTAGCTGTGTAGGATGGCCACGGCAGGCACCACCTTATGGTACTGTATGTTACACTCTGCGCGAGGACGGTAAGCTGACTGTCTGCTGCAAATTTTATTTAATGTCCACGCTGTTCTTTTGTATATGTTGAGGTTGTTCTTTTATATGCCCATACTTGCCTATAATATTTATGATGCACGCTCTGATAGAGCTGTAGAAATTCTTATGTACACGCTGAATTGGTGATTTCTCCTCTTACTTTGTATCTATACTCGCACACAGTATAGCAGAGGGTATTTTGGCATGTTACCTAGCAGAGCCGTAGCCTGTCAAAAGCCTTGGGCGTCTTTTCCATCCAGGCCAGCATAGACAATCTTTCCTAAACTGCTAAATCCTGAAATAACAAATCATTATTTTCAGTACCCGTGAAGACCTACTAATTTTCTTGGACTCCCTAAAGAGTTTCCATCGAAATGAAAATCTTGAGTGACGTATTTTTTTAGTCTGTTCTAAGCAAACTTTGAGCCATCTCCGTACCTTCCTGGTAGATGTTGCTTGGAGTCCACTGCACCCCTTTCAGCGTCTACAGAGGGTCGTCCTTTACGAGAGATCATGACTTAAGCGTGAACTTATATATAAATGATGCATGCGTGTGGTAGAGCAATTCGGAAATCCTTAAGATGGATGACATCCTTAAACCAGGTTTTTATTATGACCAGCGCCTATCCTCTGCGAGTGATGCCCCAGTCTGCGTGTGCAGGGAAGGCAGGTCGTTTTAATTCCTTCCCTCCCCGAAGTAGGGGGTTTAGGTAGTAAGACTTGGAAGGTCGCCTTTTCTAACTTTGAGCATAGTAAGGATCTTCTCCTTACCAGCGTTTCATTATTACCCTCGAGCTCGGAGTAAGGCCCAAATTTTTGGGACTGCGTGCTTGCTACCTCGGTTGGGATCGAGAAAACCAAATGTATCGTGAGCGATATTATGGGAGGGATAAAGGATTCCGAGTTAATGATAACCGGAGCCTTATACTAAAACACCTAATGTGAGAATGATTTATATATTTATTATTTTTATTGTGTTAAAGGAGTCGTGTGCACAGTATGAGGTCGTAGGGTTTGAACCCAGAGAGATCCTCCCTTTACCTTAGCTGTTTCCATAAGTACATGTATTGCATTATAGACCCATGTTGTGCATATAGAAATATTATGTATACCTATGGATGGAAGGGTCTGTTTGCCACGGACGGTTGTTACTTTACGGTTTCGAACAGCATGAGTATTGCGGATCATCATTCTAAACTATGTTTTGTAATTTTGGAATGACTATGTATTCTGAGAGATAAACGAATCTGATTACATAACACCTTTGGGGTATAACCTGGAAGCACTCCCACAGAGAGATGTCTGTGAGCAGGTTAGAAAGGAGTTGCAACAATACTGTTGCAGATTGTAACCTCTTAATGGAATACTAATGAAAGCATGTCACAGGACGTGACCCTTTGTGGACGTAGCCCAAGGAACGGGTGAACCACCTATATTGGCTTCTCTTTTATGTGTATGTCTAAATGTTATGTCTTCTTGTATTGTTGTATTGTTTATAGATCTTACTTGTTGAGCAACCCTGCACGTTAATGGAAAGGCTTTAGAAATGATAATCACTTGATAGTTAATGCACACGCACTAAGTACTGTTATGGCATTATGATGACTAAATGTTTTGTGCACCTCTAGGGTTTTGCATAAATAAACTACTGGAAATCACTTTAAGATATTGTTAACAGCACTATTAAAATATGGTTGAAGCAAAGATATGCGGTAATACACCTCTTATGTTTTCAATAGTTAGAGGGATATAACAAATAATTATTTTAAACGCATCATCTACGCTTCAAGGGTTAGTAGCTCTATACCTTTGGAATCTTTGATGAAGAGTACATTTTCTCACTGAAACAGTTACGATTTATTTTCACCACTTACACTCTGTTAGTCCAGAGAAGGCACGTCATCTTATGTTATGATATTATTACAGAAAACCTGGGTCTGTCGTGAAAAGACAATATTTAAACAGAATATGATTTCATGGCTTTTAGGATGCTCAGATCATGAAGTTTATATTAATTGCAAAAGAGGTATAGGATGTTAAATAGAAAAACTGTATTCGTTTAAAAATATGAAAATGCATACCAAGTTCTTGCTTCATGTCTGTTGTTATGTACTATGGAGATATTTTCGTCTTATGCATTCAGATGGCATTTAACGATTATGCTGAGATAACCTCGGCGGGGTAGATTGTCAGTAAGTAACTCCAACGAATATTTTTAAAACTTGGTTCATTGCAAGTGCCCCTTACATATTGTGCCTCATGCAGCTTTAATGTTGTCTCCTTGTGTTGTGTTGTGTCTAGTTGTTCATTTTTCTTTCATGATATATCAGTACATATGATCAAGTTCTTTAAATGGACTATAGTACTGTTGAAGTTACTCAAAGAATGCCTTGGTTATCATAATGTCTTATTGCATGCAAAGTAAATCATTTTCAGGGCACCATGATGATTCAATGCTTGTGGTCATGAATAATAATTTTGGGGAGTTTAATTTTTAAGGGAAATTGACGAATGATTCTTTTACAATGCACATGACTTGATATGAATTGAACTCGATTAGACATGTTTTACATAAAGTTGCCATGTAAGTCTGCCGTTAAGAGAGGTGACTCAGCTTGTAGTAACTTTGTTTAACAAAACATTTACCCTTTCAGCATCAGAAGGCACTTAAGGTACAGGAGGTACATTACAGGTTCATAGGAATTAGATCGAATATCAAAGCTAAGAACATTCAATGTTTAGATGTACTCCTAAAACAGATGTTCGATCCAAGTGCATGCGTCGGATCCAAACCCTGATGTAAAAAAAACATCTTAGATCGCAGGCATACCAAACCTTGGTAAATGAAACAAACAATCAGCATTTAAATCTATTCACAATGTGCATCAATATATCTAGAACACGAGTAAGTCAAAACAATAGATAACCTATACTTACGAGAACCCACAATGTTGAATATGTCCCGCGTTCAGTTTTCTTAAATCGCAAAGATCACTCCCCTATTGTGAGCGCATGGATCAGCTCCTATGGACAGCGCAGAGATCAACTCCTCATGAAATCGCAGAGATAAAAATCTTCATGAAATCGCAGATAAAACTCTCCATGAAAACGCTGAGGTCAAATCTTCATGGAATCGCAGAGATAAAACACTCCATGAAAACGAAGAGATAAATTCTTCAAGGAATCACGGAGAAAAGCACTCCATGAAAACGCAGAGATAAACTCTTCATGGAATCGCAGAGAAAAACACTCCATGGAAACGCAGAGGTAAACTCTCTTCATGGAATCGCAGAGAAAACACTCCATGAAAACACAGAGGCAAACTCTTCAAGGAATTGCAGAGAAAAACACTACATGAAAACATAGAGATAAACTCTTCATCGAAGAGCAGAGAAAAAAACCCATGAAAACGCAGAGGTAAACTCTCCTCATGGAATCGCAGAGAAAACACTCCATGAAAACGCAAAGGTAAACTATTCATGGAATCGGAGTGATGCTCTATATGCAATCTATGCAATTGTAGTGATACTCTAAATGCAATCGCACTCATGCTCTCTACGCAATCTATGCAATTGCAGTGATACTCTATATGCAATCGCAGTGATGGTCTATATGCGATCTATGCAATCGCAGTGATACATTCAATCGTAGTGATGCGCTCTCTGCAATCGTAGTGATACCCTATATGCAATCACAGTGATGCGCTCTATGCCATCTATGCAATCGCAGTGATACCCTATATGCTATCGCAGTGATGCGCTCTATGCAATCGCAGTGATGCGCTCTATGCCCTCTATGCAATCGTAGTGATACTTCCCCCTTAATAGGCGCAGCGATTCTCTCAAAAAATCACGCCTCGGTAATTAATGCACTCCACTCCCTCGGTAACGGCTTTTACTAGCCTCTATAATCTCTTACAGAAGGAATCCCATGAAATCAGTTGTTCGGTGGATTTCGAGGAGGTCATCGGGGGTAAAAATCCATTAATTAATATCTCTACAAAGGCGGTAATCCCTCCCTTTCCAAACATATGCAATACTTTCTATAATATAATTATGCAAATATTCAGAGGATACAACCGGGATATGTGTGACTCTCACACATTTTTTTCCAAAAATAATGAGAGAATAAGTGGTTACTAGCAGCGGGCGTTGTTTCCTTTTGGCCACTAAAAGCGATTTGAGGAAACACCCGCTTTTTCCATAAACATGCATACTTTTCTCAAACTTGTTTTTATACAAGATAGTAACTGCCTCGGCAGTGTAGCTCTATAATAGTCAATAGGACTATTATTGTCCGAGGGTGGGGATTTTTCCTTTATTTATGACAAGCATTCTCTAAGCATCTATATAGGTAGAGTATAGATTGTAAGTCACTCCCTTTATCGTATCATTTATGTTTTCTTTTAGAATTTTCAGGTAGTTAAACATTTAGAAGATTTTCATTTTTAATTAATTTAATGACTATAATATATATGTATGTATATACAATCAGATAAGGCTTGAGCTTCTTAGTATAGGTTCTGGGGGAACTTCTTGGCATTTGATGCCTTAAGGCGTAATAGGTAGAGTTATCATAAAACACTCAAAAGGTGAGTTAGTCAACTTAGGAATTACCTCAACCTAAGGTGACGCCTAGGAGCTTAGGTTGTTAAAAGTATAGTCTTCTTTCAATTCTCAAGGTTCACTCACCATTTTAACCTTGCCCCGTAGTGAATTTAGTTGCTTGTCGCTTAAGTTTTGTTCAGGTCTTAAGTCTTCCTAAGATTATAACTTAAGGTAGTACTCCACCTGACATATAAGCTTCTGCCGGTGGGGCATTGGCCTCGAGCTCCTCACGAGAGAATAAGTGCAATATACAGTTCATAATTATAAAAATTTTAGGGCATACAAGAGGGATGTTACAGCTCCAAATCCATATCCATCATTACATAACAAGCAGCATAAAAATAATTCACATTTAATCCATTTCTATTTTTACTTATGACAAGTGAAAGTGTCCAATTGAATCCATAGATTATATGAAGTGGCAATGACCTTACAATTAAAACTAAAATTATCACATCAAAAATAAATAAATAAAATCTTCTAGAAGTTGAACGATTGAATCAAAATTAAGAAACTTACAATTCTTCTAGATTAAGTTTCAAAATCATATCCTTCATTTCACTCAAAATCAAATCTCAAGAGAGGTTAGGCTCTTGGACTAACAATAACCTTCATGTTGTATCAATGTTTAGAATTTGAACCAAAATCCATGGTCACGACCAAAATGTAGACACCCATACTGTTTCTTATAACCGGTTCATACACTTACAAAAAATCAACATTAAACTTCCTAAACAAAATTCATTGTAAGAAAAATGTTCTACATAACTTAAAAAAAATTATCCTAAACAACATCTACAACATGTTGAGCTGAAGTCTCAAAAAGCCTCAATACACACAAAAAAAATATTCTACATAACAAGTTTTTACTTACAAAATTTACTCTAAAAAGCAAATTGTTACTTACATAAATCTACCAATGGTGCTTCCACGACATATTATTTTGGACTTCATCTATTTGATGTGTTCAAATGCCACAATCGAAATGGAGGTAATTATCAAACAAACAAAGCCTTGTTTCTCTAGAAAGGATATCCATTTCGCATTATTTTGTGAAAAAACAAAATGTTTCTGTTCATTTCCTTGGAACTCGGATTAAGATTGTCTCATTGGTTGGAACTTGGATTAAGATTATCACATTTCTAATGTTCTTCAAAGATTAGCTCCCTTAGGCTAAAATAGTCTTTTGTGATGAACCCTTCAATTTGATCTTGTACCATATAATTCAACAATATTCAGAAATAGTCCTTCCAATACAATGGAATTCATTTTCTTGTATAGAACTTTAAATTTAACTACAGCATTTTAAATTCTGAGGATTGTAAATAATATTTCATTATCTTTATATAGTTTTCTATAATTTTGTGGAGAAAGGATGAAAAAAAAATACTATTTAAATGAATTAAATTAAGTTAATTTTAAAAATTAAGTAAATAAGGTTTTATTAAAAATATGCAACCTATAAAAGATGAAAATGAATATACCAATATGATGAAAAGATGAAAATAAAAATGCAAATAGATGAAATGGAAGGAGGCCTAAAAGATGAGCAAATTCTTTGATTATATCTATATTAAAGAGTTAAATTAAATTAAAACAAAACTTCTCACCAAATTAATCAAATAAAATGCTATTAAAAAATTGCAGCAAAGAAAATCACATGGCAAAATTCAATAAATTATACATAGAAGATGCAATCCACGCATAAATAATGAAAATCATTATGCAGATTTGCAGATTAAGTGGGAAGAAAAGTCAGTTGCTTTGGTGGCCTTGAGCGTTGTTTTCTTGGGCACCATCGCCATCATTTCCGTTAGCCTGGAATTGCATATTAACGGCAAGCCACTCGTCTTCATCAGGTGGTTCCACCAGGGGAGGGCGCATATGAACTTCAGTTACCTGACCATCATCAGGTCTCACGATCATTTGCGGTAGCATCTGCTGTATGGGGATCACCATGTTTGCAAGCGGATCACCAAGTAGTTGTCGTAGTCGCTGCATGTACTGCTCGCGCCGCAGTTCTCCTTCATGTTCGGGAGGCGGTGGTAAAACCATGTTTGCAAGCTGTTCGTCAACTAGTTGTTTGTATTATATTGTGGAAGTACGGGACCCCTTCCTGTTCCTGAGCTTCGTCTCTGTGCCAACCTAATTCGACGGGGTTAGCAGCTTGTAAATCCCTGTGTATTTGGACATCTACAATTCGTGCTTACATACGCCCGTTCGACGGTTGTACTGTTTTCTTTACTAAAGGAGGTCCAATTTTCTGATCAAGCAAGTTGTTGTGGTTGTCTCCAAATTCTTTTAATGCTTCCTCCCTGGCATCCAGCGCCACATTATCTTCTATCTCAGTCTCCCACAAACTACAGCTATTATTGCATATTTGGCAGGGTTTCCCTGGTCGTCGCGAATAATCATGATCGCAAAAATGCTCATGGCCAGACCAAATGATATCTCGGCAAACGTAACACATTGTGGTTCTACACCTAGTACAGGTCAGCCTGTTGCAACCATCCTGTTTTACTATCTGGGCCTTGCAAGTTTTGCATTCTCTTACCACGGCTTTTGTCATCCTCTCCCCAACTACTGTACGAGGACCAGTCTCAGATGTCTTCTCAATCTCTTCGCACCGCAGAGGTACGTGACTGGGCTTCTTGCATTGGATACACGAATCCTGTAAACATTTAGGGTTTGGACACTCAAAAGTTTCGACACATTTGTCTACATCACATGGAATACTGCAAAACGGGCAATAAACCAAGTTTTCTAGCTTGGCTTGAAGTACGGCTTCTTGGGCCTGGCAAGCCTGGTATCTTTGAATGACATCCTCTGCCAGAGCCCTCCTAATTTCGGAGGAAGGGATAGACTCTGTGCAGCCATGAGTATCAATGCAAGGTAGAGAGGCAGTAGCTTTGAAATTTCCGTATATGATTTCTTCCACCTGCCTCCGTAGACACCCAAAACAAAATCGATGCCCTTTTGGACACCGTACCATATTTTCTAATAAAAAGTCGAAACAGCAACACCCACATTCAGATTTTAAATTCCTCATCATTGTCCGTGAAGGTGAAGATGATGAGCATAGAGAATCGGTCATTTTCGCAAAATCGTTCTTCTGAAAATTGATCGAAAAACGCCGTGTTGGGGCAGTAGTGTAGGACAGTATTGTCTAAACAATTCACGTCGTGCAATGGAGACACTAATTAGAAGAAGAGGAACTCTTAAATAGGGTAAACCATAAACCATCTTTTGCTCTCTGGTTTTTTGGCCGACAAAATAAAGCCATTTAACATTAAAGACTCTTGCTGAATAATTGCCTTAAACTTACAATAACTTTGCTTGAGATGCATTTCGAACATAAATTTGTAAGCGAAAAGAGTAGAGGTCTCATTCACCAAGTGGTGTCAATCTCTGTGAGACCTTCAACATATATTCTGTTACCTCTTTTTCTTTTAGTTAATATTTTTTCTATGAATTGTGATTTTCTCTCACCATAATCATGGAACCTTTTATGAATGTCTTCCACAAAAAACCCACACCACTCACTCTAATATCCAACCCTGCTCCTTAGCTTTAGTTTTCCTTTGTTACCTAACATAAATTTCTCTTGCCCGTGGCACTTGTATGTCACTTACAATACACCTTCAGCTTACACAGAAAAGTCATGCAAGTGACTCCTTATTTTTTTTGGCCACTTGTTCATATGGCGTCTCTTCTCATATTTTCACCCCATGTTTTACACCTTTTGTGAGCTTGGTTCAGTCCCCACGCCTATTATAATGCCCGAAGTTTGATTTGGCTTTGCCTTCCCTACTTTACTCATCACGATCTCTTGTTTGTATGCCCACACTAAGTCAAGCCTTCAATTGTTTTAGATGGCCTTCAGTGTGGCCCCAAAACCATGTTATTAAATGCATATGAATAATAACAAAATGCTTACACCAGCGTAATGAGAAGAAAAAAAAACGTTTGTGAGTGGCATGCTTCATATTATGGAAAATATTTTATGCCACTACATAAAGTGACTTTTCACATGATAATATTATGTCTATGCTAATCTAGAGCCGTAACATATTTACTTCACTCCAAAGTATTCTTACTTAAATTACTAGATATCTCCATTAAGAGTGCCTCTTGGCAACACAATAATAGAACATGAATATTTGAGTAACACTCCACAACTTAAACCTTTGCCTAATGGACGAAGAAATACTCTCTCCAATTGCATATCCAAGTGACTCTTGTATGTTTTCGGCCACTTGTTCAAATGGTGTATCTTCCCATATTTTCTCCCCATGTTTTAAACCTCTTGTAGGCTTCTTTAAGTCCCCGCACCTATTATAGTTCCCAAAGTTTGATGTGATTTTGCCTTTCCTACTTTGCTCATCACGATATCTTGTTTGTATGCCCACGCTAAGCCAACCCTTCAATTGTTTTAGACGGCCTTCACTCTCGCCCCAAAACCATGTTCTTAAATGCATACTAACAATAACAAAATGTCTACACAAACATAATGATAAAAAAGAAAAAAATGTTTGTGAGTGGCATGCTTCATATCACGGAAAATAGTTTATGAGACAACATAAAGTGACTTTTCACATGATAATTTGATGTCTATACTAATCTAGGGTGGTAACATATTTACTTTACTCCAAAGTATATATTCTTGCTTAAATTGCTAGGGGTTTCCATTAAGACTCGTGTTAGCAACACAAATAGAACACGGATATTTGCGTGACACTCCACAACTTGAAACTTTTGTGAGGCTATGGGAGTGCTTTTTACATAAGGGATGAAGGAATACCCTCTCCACTTTCATTAGCATGTCGTTGAAGTAGTCACATGTGCAGAGAAACAAAAGTGGCGTGATAACGAAATTAATATTTGAAACATGAACTAGGGCCTTTCATGTTGGCCATTTATCGTAGGTTATGCTTCTTGTAATAATAGAAGATGAAGAAGATTCACGTGGCACTGCACAACTTAAAGCTTTTGGGAGGCTATATGAATCCTTTTTAAACGATGCATGAACGGACACTCACTCCAGTTTTACCATGTCTTGGGCTAGTCACATGTATAGTGAAATAGAGATGGTATGATATAAAAAGGGACAAATGAGACTTGAACGAGGGTTTTCTTTTGGTTGTTTCTCCTAGGTAAACAACCTAGGAAAAACTACCTGTAGAAAGTTACAAATGTCGATAGTTTGTCAAGAAATGGGTTTCCCATCGAGAAAATAGAAAAGGTTTCTTTTGTGGTTTGGTATTGATGCCGTGTTATTCGAAAAATTACCACGTTAAGTGTCATTGTCTTTACATACCTTGAGTTATTGTTGGGCTGATTATGTTAGAAAATTCATTCTTTACCAGATCCACCGTCACACGTGCTACTGAAAATTGTAAGATTAAAAGAACTTATTGATTAAAATCAAGACAAATCTCTATTGTCTTAAAT
>LPNX010345751.1:4181-49255 GCA_001517045.1 Pseudotsuga menziesii
CAGAGCCTTTTCAGATGGTTTTATGGCCTTTTGGAGGCATTTTAGGCCTTTTGGAGGCTTTTGGGTGGGATTTTTCAGGGAAATATGGTAGGAAAATGGACGAATGAGCCATGAAATGGGGTAGATGAGGTAGTTAACCATTTTTGGGTGTTAACAATTACCAGGTATCTCAGTCAGGGACTGGGGGCCATTCTGACAAGGGTGTAGGATTTAGTTCCTACCAGGTTAGATGTAAGTGCACAAATCTCTCATCACTGTGGTAGGAGGGGCTTCGGCCTGGGTGAGAGTCGTTCATCATTTTGGTAGGATGTGTTCCGGCCTGGGTGAATGTGTGAAAATATTTCATCACTATGGTAGGAGGGTCTCTGGCCTGGGTGAAATTCATTCATCACCGTGGTAGGATGTGTTCCCGCCTGGATGGATGTGCCATTCTGACGAGTAGGTCAGATATAAGTGCAGATCCATTTCACAGATGTTAGTGATGTGATGTCCTATCATGCTGGTGAATGTGAGTGCTGGGCCTTTCTGATGTGATTGTAGTTTACTACATGATCAGATGTGAGTGTTGGGCATGCCTTTCTGACAAGTAGGTCAAATGTAAGTGTTGGGCATGCCTTTCTAATGAGTAGGTCAGATGTAAGTGTTGGGTGAAGACCTACCTAGTGGCTAGGCCTACAACCAGCATGAAAAAGGGCTAGCTCTGTAAAAATTCCCATGACAATATAGTACACACATGATGATGACCAGAGATGATCCAGATTGAGCTATGATCCAGATCCAGTTATGATGACTCTGAGAGATCCAGATCAAGTGATGATCCAGATCCAGCAGTGATGATCCAGATCGAGAGAGGATCCAGATCCAGATCCAGATCGAGTGATGATCCAGATCCAGTCCAGTGATGATGATCCAGATCCAGTGACGATCCAGATCCAGTGATGATATTCTATGATGATCCAGATCCAGATCCAGATCCAGATCGAGTGATGATCCAGATCCAGTTCTATGATGATCCAGATCGAGAGATGATCCAAATTAAAATGACTTGAAGATGAACATGACTTGAAGACGAAGATAATCCATTTGATACAGAGAAGAAGACCAGTGCTGAAAATCGTGTCGAAAGAATACCTTCCTAGTTAAGAGGGAGTTTTGATGTACATATAACTTCGGAATGTATTCTTCTATTTATCTTATGTATTGTAACCCGATGTTTATTTCGGGATGTTTCTATTATGTATTTGAGTCATGTTGTCATGCCTCGATGTTCTGATCGGGAGGATTAATAATGTAAACAAGTCTTGTCAAGTCATTAGGTAAGTTCCCATAGTTTCGACGCACTTGAGTTATTATACACTAATTAAGGTGTAGGCTCGAGTAAGTAATTGTTGGTTGAGCCTACGTGTGAAAATGCACTTCAAGTGAACGGAAGAATATAAATAGAGAGTGAGAGTCTCTCTATTTATCACTTGCATAACACATCACTTGCTCTCTCAAGTGTGGCGCACTAGTGGAGAAGGAAATATACTGGGACTAGAAGACTACTGCTGTCGGGAGTGCATCTTACTGTTTTGGGGTCTTACATCTTGTGGTGATTCTATCTTTGAGGAAGTTGCGGGGTTTTCTCCATTTATGTTTTCCCTGATCAAAACTCTTTCTGTCTCTTGTCTCTTGTGGTGTGCTTATGTTATTGTTGTGCTTGTTATTATCTCAGTGAAAAGATCCTAACATAATGCTAGCTTAAATGTTGAAAAACTAACAGTAAGCTCTGTATCTTTCAGGCATCTTTGGGACATCTCCTTAGAAAGAGAATTGGTGTCTACTTCTCCAGCTACATTTACTGGTTGAATTGCAACCTATGTGCATTTTTCCTAAATCTCTTTTTCCTTTGTTGCTAGTGTAGCCTTTAATTATTTTTCACTCTCCTTCAGAAGCTTGGTATCCAGTTCCCACTTCCTTTCCTTCTCCTTGAGCTTCAACAGCTTGGCCTTGTAATCTATAAGCTCAATGTTCAATGTCTCTTTCTCTTTTTCAAATTCATCCAACTCATCTATCTGAGTGAGATGGGTAGAAGGGATTTTCAACTTCCTTTTTAGTACTTGGATCTCGTTTTCTTTCTCGTCCAGTGATCTTTGATCTAAATCCCCCTTATATGTTGGTCCATCAATTTCTATTGACTCATTCTGAAAATTGTTAATTTGGATCTTGGGGACCTTGTTTTTTACTCTTACCTTCCTCAAAAGAACTAGAGTTTTTGTTTTACTTGCCTCCAACTTTGATATCTGTAGTGTGGCTTTCAGTAATATAGTATTCAAGATGTCACTACCCTCTCTGTTAAGGTGTATTGTATCAGTAGTGGGAACCTTTTCGAGGTTCACATTAACCTTTGACACTTTGTTTCCTACTGTCAAATCCAGCCTGAGGGTTTCTCTAGCATGATCCCTCAAAGTCTTCAATGCCACATTTGGGTAGGGAAACTGCATTACTTCATTATATAGCTTTGATGTCTCATTAAAAGTTTTATCAGCCCTTTCTCGATAAGATTCTATCCAATCTTCTTTAGAGGCATGCATGTTTGGAGTCTGTCCATCAAACACATATTCCTGGATCTGTAACTTGGTTTTTTCGGGCTCTTATTGTTTTTGTTGATCTTCCACATCTTTCTTCTTCATTTTCCCTTCCGTATTGCTCCTCTTAACCTGCACTAACTGCTATTCTTGTTCTATTTTCTTCTTTTTGGGCATGCTGGTAGTATCTACCTCATCAGTCTCCATGGGTTTTGAAAGTCCTCTTTTCATTGAACTCTCTGAATAACTGACCAATGATGAGGCATTCCCAGCCATTGCAACTACTTTGGAGAGCTCCATTTGGGGAGAATTTTCCCATCGCAGGGGTGAGATAGAGCTTCATTCTATGTTGATATCCATCATGGTATAGTTAGGGAAATCATCCCAATTGGTAGCTTCTCTAAGCTCAGGTATTTCAGTGTGCTCAAAAGGCTTACTCTTTTGATCCTTCCTCCTTTTGGAAATTACTTGATGTGGGTCGTAATTTATAGCCTGTTCCATAGAGAATTCCATGCATTTGAGTAAGTTACCAACCAGTGGCAAAGCATCTCTACTCTTGACTGTGTATGCCCCACCTCCCAGGGGAAAATAAGATTTGAGCTCTTTCTAGAATTCAAAAAGTGTTCTTCTTCAATAGTGAGTCTTTGTCTAATTAATTCCAAGGAGAAAAACTCGGTAGTTAGAAAGGCTGGTAGGATGTAAGGTTGATGCACAAAACCGTATAGCCTTATGATTGTTCCAAATTATGTCAGGAACCAGTCTCCTATCATCTTACTATGAGACAGCTGCAGTATTTTCCTCATCTCAGGAAACACCCTAGGTAACCTTTCTTGAAAGAAAAGGTTGTATATTTTGGCCATCAAAAGGTTCATGAATTTACAGTAGTCTTTGGTCATCTTGCCAGTGATCTTTAGCTCAGGAACTTGTAAATATTCTTTGGTATAAGATAAAAACATTCTCAACAAAAAGGAATGGAATCTCAATAATTTGGTGCTGTGGAAATTTGTTAACTGAGAATGAATGTTCTCGGCTAGAAATTCGTCAAATTTAAGACAACTAGACTAAAAATATTGCCCTAGCAGTTCAGGTTCAACAGGACAGGTACTCAAAACAAACAATAGACTCAACAATGATTCTGTGACATAACCATTAGTATCTAGACCCAAAAACTGACTAGCTAGGGCTATGCACCACTGAGTTTCTTCATTAAATTGAGTAAGGTCAATGGGGTAAGATAGGTTGATGAATTTACCATTATGTTTTGACCAAGATCTTGAGAAATCTTCTCTATTTTCGATCGTAGACTCTCTGAATAAATTTATGATATTCTCTTCTCCATATTTTTTGGATATGTGGACAAACTCGTCTGGGACATGGAGGGTTTTATGGACGACATGAGCCTGAACTAAGCAGAGGATTTTGGATGTGGACTTATTCATAATGAATCCTTTGGTTGTAGAAAAATCACCTGCACACCACTCAACAAACTCAAGGCAATGGGGGGTTTGGTTAACAGAGAAAAAATGGAAAAAAGATTTAAAAACACCACAGGTATCGCTACCCTAGTCCTTAAGGACTTCTAATTTACCCATAGTAGCTTCAATGGTTTCCCCCACTAGAATGGTATCAAAAATATCGACGTTCTCATCCATGAGACTTTCTTCTTCCCTCCGACATGTTACCCCTGATTCTACATTATCCCTTACATCTACCACTTCTATTTCTCCCACTTTTTCCATTTTCAAATAGCACTAAGGGAGTATCAGGGGCCTACCTTGTTTCTATAGCATAGTCTTCTGGTCCATCTACGCTGGCACTTTGTATGTGGTTAGTTCATTTGTCAATATCGAGACTTTGGAAAAGATAAACCTTTTCAACTCCACATAGACCCTTTTATAGTTCTCTATACCACGTAATCTTTGTGCCTTTTTTATGCAAATTGCACCATAGATATTTATCCTCGGGATCTGAGCCTTGGATATGTGAGGTCCTTTATGTCATATTTTTCCTCACTACTAGTTTATGGAGCTAAATTTGGGAAAATCAACCTTCGTCGTTGATCTCTAAATTACCTTCATCGAGGTTGTTCATGTCTGAAAAATTTAATCATTCCACCGATTCCTCCTTCCTTGATCTAGTGACAAACTCTAGATCGCGGTATGTTTCTTATCCAATGATGAAGATCGACCTCTCCTCGTGACCGTCGATCAGAGAGGACCCTACCACTTTTCACGAATTGAGATCCTGACCCTGTCCGCACTAGTTCAAATTGTGAAATGAACCACGACCATAGATCTATCCCCACCTTTGTTGTGACCATTGATCTTTGTAGCCAATACTACTTTTTGTTATTTGGAATCATGACTTTATCCATGCTTGTTCGGAATGCAAAATAATCTATGGCCATAGATCTGCTCATACTCTTATCTCCACCGTTAGATGCCTCTGTCCTTTAATCCATTTCACGATTTGGAAAAATGGTTTTGGACGAGCACGTCTGTTGTGTGAAATGCTTCGGTGCCATTGATATGTCTTTAGATTAATCTCAACCTTCCATTATGGTTCCCATTTAATGCATTTCGCACATCCAACGAACATGCTTTACCTTGCATCTTTGATCCACAAAATTCCTTTCTATCATCAATCTTTATCATTTTGAATCGTGGCCGTTGATTCAAGTTGTCCTTTACCTCATTCATGTTGCCGCTTTTTCAAGAGGCAGAATGCCACTCCATAGATTCCTTCAATACCCCTGCAAACTCTGAGGATTCCTTCCCAATACTTTCCAATAAGGTCTTTTCCCCAAACATCTCCCATAATCGAAAATTTTCTAATATGGTGTTAACAACTGGCTCCACAAGGGATGCTATCCTTCCAGTGAGGTAGCAAAGAACCCCGCAGACTAGTCACCAAATACATTTCCAACATCCTCTTACTTTATTTTTCTGAAAGAAAACCTAATTGAAAAATGGTTACCTCTTCTGATCTTAGGGCCTTCTTTGAAGGCTTCAAATCTTTCGAGTCACCATCTGTACTGACTAAAAAATAAAAATATGTATAGTAAAATACATGGAACTATGTCCCTTTACTCCAGGTAATGTTTTAGAAACTGCCCATTCACTGGGCCTCCCTCATACTGTGACCTATCTGGATACTACAGAATGAAATCATTGTCACCTCTAAGTGCCGCAATAAGGTATGGGCCTACCCACAAGTGATCAAATTTTCCATGTTTTCCTTTGTCTTCATGCGGGGCATCCCATTTTAACACCAGGTCGTCAACTTGAAAAACATCCTCTTTTATTCTTCTTTCAAAGGTATTCTTCATCTTCTCCTAATGTATATGGACCTTATCATAGGCTTTGTCCCTCATTTCATTCAGTTCAATAATCTGGTTGATCCTTCTTTGCATGGGATTAGGTTCATCTAGTTGGCCCTGCAATAATTTCATAACTCAAACTCCTAGAGATGCAGGAAAAATTACCTCGACTCCATATACCAATTGAAATGGTGAAATACCAATATCCCTCTTTATGCTGATCCTCTCAACCCACAAGGCATATTTCAACTTTGTATGCCAGGCTCTTTTGTTTTCCTCCAACAGCTTCTTAATAATCCTCACCAGACTCTTGTTAGAGGATTCTACCAGTCTATTTCCCTATGGGTAATAAGAAGTAGAATGATTTAGGCTTATATGATATTTATAGAAAAAATTAATCATATTCTTGGACTTAAACAAGGGTGCATTATCTGTCACAATTTGTTTAGGAAAACCAAATCTTGCCAAAAACTTATTCTCTAGGAAATCCATTATCACTTCTTTTGTAGCCCTTCTAGTGGGTATCGCCTGAATCCACTTCGTGAAATAATCAGTAGCTATTGAAATCCACTTATGCTATCTTGAGGAGTTTGGATTTATCTCTCCAATGAAATCCAACCCCCATTGTTGGAAAGGTGCTTCTACTGATATAGGGTTGAGGGGAAGTGAAACCACTTTCCTTTTTCCTTAAAAAAATCTGACACAAGTGGCATTTAGTTGTTTCCTTATATACATCTAAGAACAATGGATGCCAATAGAACCTTGCTCTCATAATTTTATTTGTGGTTACCTTCCAGGAATGGTGCCCTCCACAACATCCTTCATGGAACTCTTTTGTTATACGTTGAGCTTCATTCTCCAGAAGACAGTTCAGTAGTATTCTACCAGGGTCTTTCCACTAAAGATATTGTTCTATGATACAAAATTTCGTAGACTTTAACTTGACAAACCTAGCTCTAGTTTTGCTTAACCCTGCAGGAGGCTGTAAATTCTGCAATACATAAACAATATCATCATATCAGGAAGAGATAGAAAAATCAGGCCCCACCGGTACTTCTGTATCCAGCTGATTAGATTGACTAGCTAAAAAAATTAGTTGCAAAGTATCACAATGAGAATCTGTCATCATTTTATCCAATCCTTTCCCTTTAATCAATTTTGTGGGCTTAATTTCTATGACGTATTCTAGAAGCACTACAATCCATTTAGCTCTTCTCCCCTCCAGATCTGGTTTTGTAAGTATACTCTTCACCATGCTGTTGGGGACATATGCAGTTTTATGGGAATGTAGGATGTAGATTCTAAAGTCCTTTAAGGAATTAACCAAATAATAATCTTGGTTTAAAATTATATCATATTTCAATTCTCCATCTCTCAATATCTTACTGAAAAATGCTATAGGATGTTTTGAAGCATATGAGAATACTAAAAAATCTTTCTCAAATTTCAGACTAACCCGCACAGGAGCTTCTGAAATTGCTTGTTTTATATCTTTGAAATATTTCTTGGCCTCCACAATCCATTTTATTTCATGGTCTTTCCTCAGCATATTGGTAATGTTCATCAGGATTTGAGCAAATCTAGGAATGAATATTCTCAAGAAATTTACCTTACCAATGAAAGACTATATTTCCTTCTTACTTCTCGGTCCTTCCACCTTCAAGATGCCACTTACACTGTCTGGATCAATCCTGATTCCTTCCTTTGAAATAATATGCCCCAGCAGTTTTCCTTCTTCTAGAGCGAAATTTGACTTTCTTGGGTTTAATGGGATGCCATACTTTCTGCACTTAATGAAAACCCTTTTTAAATGTCTGATATGATCTTTGACAAACCTGGAATATACAGTAATATCATCCATGTAAATCACCACAAACTTATCCTTTTCATCTGCAAAGGAAATATCCATGGCACGTTGGAAAGTGGCTCCAGCATCTGAACGACATATTTGCATACATGAAGGTACCCCAAGGTGGTGAAAGCAGTTTTTTCCTATTCTTCAGGCATCACCTTCACCTAATTGTAACCATAAAACCCATCCATAGTAGATATCCTCTCTGATCCCACTACCCTGTGCAGGATTTGTTCCATCTTCGGCAAGGGGTATTTGTCCTTCAAAGACACTCTATTCAAGTTCTTGAAATCCACACATAGTCTTATTTCCCCATTCT
This sequence comes from Pseudotsuga menziesii, assembly GCA_001517045.1. Taxonomy (NCBI): domain Eukaryota; kingdom Viridiplantae; phylum Streptophyta; class Pinopsida; order Pinales; family Pinaceae; genus Pseudotsuga; species Pseudotsuga menziesii. The sequence continues at coordinate 12,239 of LPNX010345751.1, forward strand.
TCTTCCTAACAGGAACCAAATTAGCTACCCAGTTTGAAACCTCAGAGTCACAATTATTTTTGCATCAAACAACCTTTTAATCTTCTTTTTAGTGATAGGTACTAGCTTTGGATTGACTCTTCTGAGCTTTTTAATCTCCTTTTAACTTGGCATCATTGCTGGGGACGAGATTGAAGATGATCCCTCAGAAGAATGAAAAAAACACAAAGGATAAAGGGTTTATGTGGGAAAACATAGATTCTTACATGTGAAAAAGGTTGTATCATTTGCCCCAGTGACTCCACTGAAAGATTCTAGAAGGTGACTCCACTAGGGAGACTGGTGGTCAGAAAGACAGAGATGAGGAGAGGTCTCAAATCTTCCCTGGATTTGAAAGAAAGGTTTAGATCCGACTGTTAATGGTGAACAATGGTCAAAAAACAAGGAGGTCATGTCTCTTTTCACCTAGCAACTCTATCTGTGAAGAATCCATTCTTCATAATGTTCTATGGCAGCTCCACTATCAAATGGGGTTGCAAAGTTTGAGGAGCTGATTCAATTTCTCCACCATCAAGATGACTTCTTGGGCTGCAAGGTATGATCCTATGAATCTTGCTTCCATCCCTGTTTATCCCAATAAAATACCTCTAGTATATTGGCAAAGATATCTTCCAAGATTCAATGATGAAAAGGGTGATGATGCCACCATTCATGTATTTAGATTTCATAAGCATATACATAATCTAGGAGTGGGATGGCATGAAGATTCTTTAATGAAATTGTTCATGTTTAGTTTAGAAGGATATGCAACGTCTTGGTATAAGGGATTTCCAGCGGGGAGTTTATCCTCCCTTAAATACTTTCATATAATATTTCATGAACATTTCAAAAGGCATTATCCTTCTTTGTTGTTACTTCAAGATTGTTGCACACACATGTTCATTGAAAATGTGAAAGATGAGTGTGGTGATGATCAGTATTTGGATGAAGAGGTTTTAGAGATCTTAAATGAATATTCAGCTCAAAAAGAAATACAAACCAATTGCCATGATATTCAAGAAATTTCCCAGCAGTTAGTACTGTCTTCCTTGACTTACGTTGACATAGACCAAAGCTATGTTTCAATCAATTATATCTCTCTTCCTGAAATTGATGATGATTTGCAGCATTCTTATCATTCACTGTGTGACCAAGCGAGAGGTTGGGACTATCAATCAAATCCTTCCTCATATTATTCAACTTCAAAATTTTTGTTACAAGAAGAGGCCTCCCCTTCTCAATCAGAAAATTTCTTTCTTACAACAGCAATCTCTTGAAAATTACAATGCTTGTATGATTGATTACACAGAAGATGACAATTCTGGAAAATCTCAGTCTTGTAGTCCCTCCACATGTTCATTTGCTGAAATTGCAAGTAAAAAGAAATCAGATTTTGGAATAGTGGTTGAAGGAAGACCTATGCATGTTGATCAGATTCAAATTTCACCTAAATATTTACATGACTATATGAAGCTCTCCTTGCTTGAAGAAGATGATCAGCCTAGTGATTTGAAAGGAGATGGGTGTACTGATTTGTTTTCCGAAGAATGCAATCAGCCTGTCGTAATTTCTGTTAGTGAAAAAAATTTCATGGAAATCCAAGATCAAAAGTATGAAAACATAGTGGAAACTGGACATGTTGAAAGTGATTGTTTGCCGTTGTGTTTTCCTTCATTTGAGTAGTTAAAAAAGAGACTGAAAGTTTCCAATCAAAAACAGAAATTTGATATTGTAGATGAAGGTATAAATTTCCTTGGAATGGATGATGAGCGAGAAGGATAGTTATGCAATCAATCCCAGCCTTTAGAAAAACCATCAGTATGCAATGAAGAATTGAATAACGATGAAGAAGACGAGGGTTCTCAAATGGATGTTTCTTTTTATTTTTCAAATTCAGAAATTTTTTGTCAAGAAGAAATCTGTTTGCTTGATCCTATTGAAGAAATGAATGATGTTTCTTCTAACGCATATAAATAATATGAAGTTTTAAAATCAGAAATTTTAGATGAAGTTGTGGATGTCTCGCCTAAAACTTGTCACGATTTTTCCTTCCATGGTTCTTTTGAAGATCAGTTTGACAGTGTGCAAGGGAATTTACAGTTCGGACAGCTCTCATGGTAAGATAATGACATAATTTTTTGAAAGTTGTCATGCATTTTATGTTCCCATGACTGATTACATAGATGAATTTTGCAGTGGTAATGGATGGTTATATCTCTACTGTAAAGATCAATTTGTTTATTATAACTTTCTACCATTAAATCTGTCATCTTTGTTTTTTATCAAGCATGAAGAGAAAGTTGGTTTATGGGATCATTTGCTTGAGTGGCTTCATTCGAATTTAGAAGTTACTTGACTGAGCATTGATGCTTAGTAAGTAGGGTAGGTAAGTAAATATGAATAATCTTGACATGGAAAACATTCCATTCAACAGTTTTTAGTTTGTTTTCAGTTTCAGTTTTGGCTTTAAAGTTCAGGTCTACAGTTACAGTTTTCTTCAATTTTTAGGGTATGGACAGGTGACAGGTTACAAGTTGAAAGAGTGGGATTTGTTTGTACAATAGTTTTAGTTGATGGTTCAGTTTAGAATAGGTACAGGATTTCGGAAAAATTTGGGAACCTCCCAATGGATTCAACACCTAGTCTATGGGTTCTTTGTTACCTCGCAGGGAGGATAACATCCCTCGTGGATCCAGTTGTTAACACATGTTTTGTCCCACGTGATTTGAATAAGTTTTAAGGGAAAAATATTCTAAAGGTGTTTGGAGAAAAAATAAAATGAATTTTTACAAATGGAGATTTTCCTAGCTATTTTGGATAAGATTTATTAAAGTTGGTTTTATAAATCAATATGGGATTTACATTCAAAATTTTATATCTTTGGGGATTATATTTATATGCCAAAGGTATATCGGGTGGCTTATAAAAGTGCAAGACAAAAATATTGGCATATAGCCGCTCATTACCGAAAGCATCCACACATGGACCTGCCACATCATTAAACAATCCAAGTCATTTATCAAAATCCAAGCACCAAGCTCCCAAGTATTAATTTATTTGTTCCTTGGAATACATTCAAATGTTTGATGTATGTAAATCCAAAAAGGTCAAAATCTCTTTGTCATGTGGGATAAAGCGTATATTATGAGTAATAGTTAAAACAAAAAATTGTTGGCTTGTTTTTTTATATCTAAATGAGTTTCAAATGTTTCAACAAGAGGATAAACACTATGAATTGGATGATTCTCGGTAAGAGTTTTTCTCTTTAGCATATACAGTATTGATAATGGAAAGCATCCACGAGTTAAGTTTGCAACAAAATGGTGAAGATTCGCATTGATAGTGCTGGTGTAGCAGCTCAAGTGAAATGCCTGTGAACGTTCATTGGGATGCAGGGTTTGAAATGTTTACAATTGTATTTTCTCATCATATAAAATGGCTCCTTCACATATGCAACCTATCAAGAGCCTTAAAAAAGGGTCTAGTGGGAAACACTTTGTGATGAAGAATTTCTCTCATGATGTTTCTCCATGAACTACCGGAAACCATGGATAGCCTTTTAAAATATGGCAGAGCACGTGATGAATGATAGGAATAGGTTTGCAGAAGTTGATAGTTGGTGATTAATTATAAAATTCAACAAAATAGTCGCATCCATGGTTCACATCAAGCTTCCAACAAATCAATGCCATAAATCAGAGCTAAATTTCATCTAACGACACACATTTATTTTGCTCTAGGAACAAGCACGGGTTAATTAAAATCTTAGATTTGTGAAATGGTGTTAAGCTGTGAATCAAATGAATCTCCAGATTTAAAAGAGAAAAATATTAATAGCTCACAATTATTTCACGGTGTCAACTAGCAAGGAGAAATTAGGTTTTGAGATTAGCAAAATTTTTATGCCGCATGCAAGTTCACACACGTGGTAAGCATCCATTATCCAGCCAAACTGATCAACCGCTTAAATTAATTCCGTTGGGTGACTATGAAGGGAGGTTGGAAAAACAATGATCATGAACATTGTACTGATTGTGGATCAAATGAGCTCAATTTAGAATTAAAGCAGCAGAGCATGGTTGTTTTGGTCATTGTTTTAAATCAATTGTTCCTGCCAAACCAAGATGTTTTTTTAGAAACTAAGAGATTTTTTCTTCATAACACACCTGTATACAATAACCTCTCTCAGATCTTACACAGGTGCTGGGGATTGAGAGAAGCGAACTCATCTTCAGAGGGAAAATTTCTATATTTTTAAATGACTGTTTTAGTCAGTTATTTCAATCAATTTTTTCTGGAAAATCAGAAATAATTTTCCAAAACTAAATGAGTTTTATCTTATGAACATGATTATATTCAATAACCTCCTTCAATTTTTACATAGGTCCTATGGTTTAGGAGAAACAAAGTGAGTTCTATAGGCCATTTTTTCAGGTTTTCAAAGGGACTATTTCATACATCAAATTCAAAGAATTGTTTCAACCAAATGGAGTGGAATTTCAGGAAACTAAGAGAGGTTTTTATTCATCATAGGTCTTTATTCAAAAACCTCCTTCAAGTTTTACACAGGTATCACAGGATGGGATAATTTAAAAGATATTCACAGGGTATTTTTCCATAAATTTATAGGTTTACTGTCTGTGTCATCCGTTTCAAAATCAGATCCTGAGGAGTTGGAGCTGAGTCAGAGGAAACTAAGACATGGGTTTTGTTGGGAACATGGACGGATACAAAAACCTCTTTCAGTTTTCACACAGCTATCACCATATGGGATGTGAAGGAGGGGATGTTTTAGCCTGTTTTTCTAGTAGCCCGCATTTTATTTTTGTCTTTTGTCTTTTGTTTTCAAATGTCGGCTTAGGAGGTCCAAAAACACTATAAATTCACCTCCTACAGAAGGAGAAAGGGTTGGAACCAATGTAATTTTTGCGTTGTATGCTTTCAAGATTTCCTTAATAAAATTGTAGATTCGAAGCTGGTGTTTTTTCCAGAGATTCATGTGTTGTTTTATGTTGCAATCTATTAATTTCTTTCCCATGTGAATGTTTTCCAGTTTATGTTCCCCATTATGTTTTCTTTCATGTCTAAAATAAGTGTATAGAATTTTGGAATTCATATATCTTATGCTCCGTCTATTGTTTTCAAATATCCACTAAAGCTTTCTTCTAAAGTTAACATAGAATTCATTCTCTAATGCTCTGTGTTAATGGTATGTCCATGTTCCTCTTTCCCACCAGACAATTATGATTTGACTGTGACCGAGTAGCTATCTTGCCTCTTTGTTAAAATCACTTACATAAGTTCTGTTATCTCCATTTCACATCTTGACTCCATCACCCAATGGTCTTATGTTCTGTTTCAACCATTCTTACAAACAATTTATATTTTCAATTTCACATATCTGGCATTGTTAATATTTGGTGAGAGATCCCTCTCAGAAGAGAAGAAAGCCAGTTCTCTCTTCAAAAGTGGTTTTGTTGTTACTTGGGAGTGATCCTTCACAACATTTGGTTCAATTCCAGTGCTAACAGGTGGTATTCAATGTGGTGTTATATTGCAATGTAGATTCATGAATAGGATTGACTCAATCCCTCATGTGAATCTTGATTATATTGGTTATTTATTTTATATATCTCTATTTATCACTTGCACATGACCATTTTCCTATGGGTGATAAGAAGCTAATTGTCTATGTTTTCATTTTTTTTTCCAAGACATATTATAACAAATTTAAGGTGAATTGTGCTCCCCTACCAGTGAGAAGTTCTCTTGGAACTTCAAATCTAGTGAAAATTTCTTTAGTCAATATTTTTTTCACTGATTCTTCATTTTCCAATATAAATTCCTTGACCTCCACCCATTTTGTCTTTTACATACTGCCATACTTCCCCATTGAGTTTTTCAATATGCCAACTTGTCTCGGATGCCCCAGCTAAAGCTTTCATCTGAGACCTTTTTTTTTCAAGAAAAGGCTGTGAAAATATCTGCTAATTGTAAAGAAATGGTGGTATTCCTTGCTAATTTTTGAATGTTCAATATCAACATGGTATCTTTAGTTACATAACATTCATTTCTACACCCAAATCCACTAGATATTTTTGGATAATACTTACTCCGATGTGTACATCTACTTTGGGGATATCTGGATCAATGTATTTTAGTTTAAGAATTTTTCCTATCATAACGTATGTGTTAGCACTATTTTTCGCTACACATAACATCATGAAAAAGTTTAGACGTAGCAATCATAGCCTAAAAATGAAGGAAAAATCCCAGCCGTAGGGTGGCCAAAAATCGTGTTAAATAGGGTAACACATCTACGGTGGTGATCTAGAGACAAACCAGATCGACAAACATAATGATTTTCATGAATACCATAGGCGCGATCTAAGTTTCCTTTGATTTTTCACGAAATGACACTAAAGTGGCTACGGGTTTTGAGGTCCACGATCGACAGAGGATAGATCAACTGGAAAGATTTATTTCTTCGAATCAAAACGCTCATGGAAATTGTTGGCTACTTTGGGCAGACCTGGATTAACTATAATCAACCAACAACACCCCTAGATCACTGGCCCTTTCGGCGACAGACCGCAAAGAGGCCTGAAGTCTCACCCGAAGTGACTCTAATGGGTTGGCCAAGGACTCAAGCGTCTTGGACCAGGTTCTGTGGCAATTCTACTAGTGGCTCGTAGCTCTCCTAGCTGCGAGGTCTCTTTCTGCACGTCGTACGATCTCCTGCTCACATCGCACGATCTCCTCGCCTCACAGCTCTTCTAGCCGTGAGATATTCCCTTATACCGTCACGCGATCCTTTCCTGTGGCGCGCACTATCCCAGACTCACGATATCTCCGACCTTATCGCATCGTCACGCACTGTGCGACACGCAGTTCCTGCCCAATGCTAAGTCCTTCACCTGCAGTATCGCGCACCGCAGCTCCTCTGCCGATGCGGTATCACCTCTCTGTGATATCCTGCCTCTGCGGTTTAGCGCACTTAGTGTTTCTCATGTTGACGTGCAAGACTTAACATACAAGGATATTCGATACTACAATAGAGATTGTTTTACGCAAAGCCTAAATGAACCACATACAGCATGCCAAAGACTTTAACTTATGTTTACCCTTCTATATTGCTGTGAATTGATTAACACATTCATTCATTAAAATATAAACAAAGTCCATGAACTAACTGAGAAATGCATAAGTAAACATAACACATAAACCAATCACATAACACTTGATTTTAACGTGGTTCACCTCCAGGATGGAAGTTACGTCCACAGAACTATGTTTTTATTATAGCTCAGGGGAAGGTAAAACACAGTTCTGCTGCACCGCATATGCAGCTCAAGATCTTCTCTCTTAGATCTCTTTTCTCTTCTATATTGCTCTCCTACAATATACTCTTCCCTCTCTGTCGATCCTTGCGGATCATTACATACATATTCTATAAGCCAGCTACTGGTTACCGTAAGATTGCTACCGCTAATAACAGAACCAGTGCTAGGATTTTACAACAGTCTAATAATCTATAAAAAACTACTAACAACTGAATGAACCAACTAACTAACCAACTGAGTGACTAGCTAACTCTCCAACCCTTTTACAATACAAAATATATCCCTTTATAGGCAGCCCGAAGGTCTTGCCATTACAACACTATGGGCCTGTCCCAACAGTAACCCAAAACCCTAACTAGTGACAGTCGGCCATATCTGTACTTGAGGTAGCTGCTTTCCATCACACCATAGCTCTCTGTAGTCTTCCATGCTTCCCGGCACTGATCATGGGTACTATGCACCGCTTCTCTTTTCTGTCCTTCACCTTCAATGCTTCAGCCTCGTTGCTCCTTCTCCTTTATTAGGGTCGCTGAGCCCTCCTGTCTTCCGCTGCTACCTTCAATGCAGTGGTTGAGCTCTCTCTTCTCGGCCGCTCAGGTACCATTGCCTTTCTTGACTTTTCTATATTAAAAGTCATGGTTTCCGGCTCTGCTCTCTAGCTGGAAATGTGCTACGGCGTCGTAGCTCTGTCTTAACTTCTTTCCGCCAAAACTTATCTTTTCGCGAAAACTAGCAGCTTCTTTTGTAGCTGCGGGACCCTGCTCCAACAGTCCCCTAACACTTACTTGTGGCTTTCCCTTGAGCCACCTCCAGCGGGCTTCTCCTGCTGTAGCTTTTCCTTGGCTTCCTGTGAAGCCCTCTGCAACCTGTCACGAAGTCCTGTGACTTCCTTCTGCATCACTTCGACACTCTCTTTGTAGTTTATGTACCTGGTTCACTTGGCTATCTTATCCTTCCTGCCCAATGTCATGGTCTCGCTCTCTTCGCTCCTGAAAACCTTTTAAGAGCATTCTAGTGTTTGAGAGGTTTTAGACAGATATCCTTTCCTCTTTATCTGGGTTAGAACTTTTATCACAAGGAAAATCTGTATCTTCCATCCTTCTCAAATATTTCATTCAGTCTGGAGCCTCGTATATGAAGGAGGGGAAAACCATGAATTCCGTTCCGAGAACAAGCCTTTGCCTGCCTCCGGGAATTCTACCGACTGCTGGGTCTACTATCCTCTTCCACTTCTCTTCTCTTCGAAGTGCTCCAGTTACCCATGCTGCCTCTGATCGTCAGATTTTTGTTGCGTTGCCTCCGCAATCTTTGCTGCTTTTCTTAGCTAATCAGATAGGTCGGCGACCTTCTCCCGTTGCTTTCTTTTTCTCATTTTTACTTTCCTCCTAGCGGGAGATTTCTTCTCATCATTCTTCTACTCTGCTTTCTTATCTTCAGTGATCGGCTCGGCGTTCTTCTTCTCCTTTGCAGAGACTTTGGTGACAACTTCTACTTCTAGCGCTTGACTCTTCATCCTTAGCGGTTGTCTGACTTGTGCTGTACTTAATTTCACAACCCTGGGCGACATCATCATGGAGGACCTACGGCCACTAGGGTCAAAACGTCTCAGCATGCCTTCTAGAGGTTCATCCTTGAACAGATCCGTCTTAGTACAAATGGTGGACGTGCACTGGCTGCAACTTCTAAAAATCACAGCACTCTGTAACCACTTAGCTCTGGACACAGGACTCTTAACAACTTACTCTATAGCTCTTAGTTTTTCTGCAAATGTAACTGTCCCACTTGAATACTTTCTGATTTTATGCCCAATACGATAATCCCGGACGCAACGATCATCTAGACTGAACCCGTCGGTCGTCATTAATGCCTGGACAAGACCACACCCGCCATCCGATCCCTAATAAATGCGGAAATCCGATCGAATTTCCCTCGAAACGTGTGTGTACAGGCGCCACTCTCGTCGGAGATTTGCTAAATCTGGAAAAATTGATTATACTGCTCCCAAATCTACGGTAAGATATACCGGTCATTACCTCATTAACTACCTGTCAGATGCTAACTTGACTAGCCTTTGTCGGTTTCAAAACTGAGTACATGGCACGGGGAAACATCGCACTGCTGCGATGCGACTCCGCATCACCTGCATAAAACAATATTACCTTTTTTCTTTTTTTTCTTTTTTTTGAACCGCCCTGATGCGATTCCTCATACTTAAAATAGTACCTGCCGGTGTAGACTAGTTCCCAGTGCGATGCCTCCTTTCAACTACACTGGACATCTGCACCACCATAGACTGGTTAAGCTAGGGCTGAGAGGCAGGGTGGATATCACTATAGGGATTAAGCCTACTGAAATTAATCCATGTGGACAAAAGCTCCCCATTTAGCTGGTTGAGCTGAATGGCACCTCCCTCTGTGACTTGCTGTATCCGATATGGCCCCAGCCAATGTGTCTTGAACTTCCCTGGAAACTTAATGAATTTGCTATCATAGAGGAGCACTAGTTCTCCGATCTGGAAAGTATTATTCTTAATGTGTCTGTCATGCTAAGCTTTTTCTCGTGCCTTCTGCACTTTCTGATGGAATCCGGCGATGAATCTATCTTCTTCTAAGGCATGCAGTTGTGCTAGCCTTTCCTCATTTGTGTCTGTATCAGTCATCCTGATAATCTGAGCGATTCTTAAACTGGGAAGAATATACTCCATAGGAATAATAGCCTCCTATCCATACACCAAGCTGAAAGGTGTGTGTCCCGTAAGTTTCTTGCATGTGGTCCTGTACGCCCATAATACAGCGTTAACTCTGAGGTCCCAATCATTCATCTGGCTATTGCAGATCTTAGTAAGAGCATTTTCTAAAATCTTATTAAAGGCCTCCACTGTACCATTAGCCTATGGGTGGTAGGGAGTGCTCTTATGGTGCTGAATCTAGAATTCTTCTGTCAATGCCTCGATAGTGCTGTTCAAAAAATGCGTGCCTTGACCACTCATCAAAATTACTGGGCATCCAAATCTACTGATGATGTTTTCAAAAAGGAACTGCACGGCTGTAGCAGCATCACAATTTCTTACTTCTTTGGCCTTTGCCCATTTGGTGAGGTACTCTGTTCCTGTGATAATATATCTCGCACCAGTGCGCTTTCCTGGTGGGTTGATAGGACCCACAAAATCTATAGCCCATTTTTCAAATTCGCACAACGTGTCCTGCGGTCACAGTGGAATTTCATCGCGTCACGAGGGTTTTCCTACCCTTTGTCATATATCGCAGCATCTGCAAAATTCCTTGGTGTCTTTATGCAACGTAGGCCACCATAATCCTACCTCCAGGATTTTCTGCGCAGTCGGCTTTCCTGCGAAATGACCTCCTGTGGTTCCTGAATGTGCCTCTCTAATAATAGCGTCTTTTTCATGCGGCATCACACATCTGCGCAGAACTTCATCCGGACCTAACTTGTATAGGTGTCCTGCGATGAGGGTGAAGTATGCTGCTTTAACAACCAACTACTTCTTTTACTTCTTAGTAAACTCATCAAGTGCTACTCTCATAGTGAGAAATTGAATAATATCGGCATAGTAGTCATCTGCGATCTGGATAGAGAACAATGGCACATCCGGTATATTGTCATCTAGGTTACTTCGCTCTTATCCTGAGTCTATCCATGACAAATGATCAGGTCCTGCATTCTATCTTCCTGGTTTCACAATGATTTCAAAATCATACTCCTGAAAGAGGAGTAACCATCTGCAAATTCTCCCCCCTAACACTGGCTTATTGACCAAATACTTTAACGCGGAATGGTCTGTAAACATCTTGAACGGGGCACCCAACAGGTAGTGCCTGAACTTCTGCAGTGCATACACCATAGCTAGGCCTTCTCTTTTAGTTGCGGTGTAGTTCTTTTCTGCTGTCAAGAGCTTTCTGCTGGAATATGCGATAGGGTGGTCAATGTCCCCTTCTCCTGGTCGTGTTAAAACAACCCCTAATGTGATGCCAGATGCATCCACATGTTCATGAAATGGCTTAGTCCAGTCGGAAAATACTAATATGGGTGCTGTAACCATCTTCTCTTTAAGCATGTCTAGACTCTGCTGACATTCCTCGTTCCATAGGAATTTTACATCTTTCTTGAGTAATTTCTCCATTGGTGCTGTAATGTTTGTGTAGCCCTTGATGAACTTTCTATAGTACCCGGTATGACCAAGTACTGTCCTCAGTTGCTTGACTGAGTTGGGTGCTGGAAGATTTACAATGATAGCGATCTTCGTGGGGTCTACCATCAAGCCTTGTCTGCAAACAATGTGACCCAACAAAATACCAAATGGTGCACAAAATATACATTTCTTCAAGTTTAGAGAAATATGGTACTGCCTACATTTCTATAACATCAATCTTAAGTCTCCTATATGCTTGTCGATTAGTCCAAATACAGTCCAATCATCAAAATATACTTCTAAGAATTCATGAATGTATTCTTTAAATACAGCAACGACTACTCTAGAAAATATAGCTGGTGCATTCTTAAGACCAAAGGGCATTACCGTATACTAGAACGAGCCCCATTCTATTGCAAAGGTGGTCTTGGACTGATCTTTTGGATGTATTCTGATCTGATGGTAGCCTGAAAACCCATCAGTGAAGTAGTAGACCTCCTGTTCTCCCACGTTGTCTAATACCTCATCAGTGAACGGTGTCGAAAATGGATCGTGAAGCGATGCATCGTTGAGCTTGTGCAGATCGAAATAGATCCTGATGTCTCCTTTTGTTTTCTTTTCTTGTACGACCATGGGGCTAACCCATTCACTTTCTTCTACCGGCTCAATGATGCCTGCTGCTAGCATCTTATCGATTTCGTCCTTTACTTTTTCTTTGTAGTGCGGATTCAATCTATATGGGCGCTGCTTAACTGGTCTAGCATCCTCCTTCAATGGTATTCTCATAACTCCCAGGTCTCCAACTATTCCCTTCATCTCTGTGAACTTGGTGGGAAATAGGTCCTGATAGTCACGTAAAAAGCCGGTAATCTGTCCGACTATTTCATTATTCCAATAGTCTCCAATAGAGGCAAACTTAGGTTCTGCGTCTGTGCCAATATTGATCTTTTTAATCTTGATAGGTTCGGTGATTGCTGGAATCTCTAACTGTGGTCCCCCAACATTGCAAGTCCCTTCTGACTCTGGAATGTTGGTGTTGCGAGGATCCTCATACTCATCCTTATCTTCATTGTCTGGCTTTGCTGCGAAGTTATAGCATTCAAGCGCGTCTTGCAATTGGATGGCCCACTCAGGTTGAGCCTGCACTAAGATGGTACAGTCCTCGAATATCTTGATCTTGATTATGTCTAGGGCCTGAGAAACACTTGGATGTTCTGATTCAAACGCGAAGGTAAGTAGGAAACTGTCTGTCATAAGTGACCATGTGGTCATCCCCTTGCGCAACTCAGTCTCTGTGTACCAGTTCCTTGGAACTGTGTCCAATGTGTGAATGAATCTATGAACCCATTCATCCTCGGGAATGTCCGACCAGTTCTGTTCACATGTTTGAATGTGTGCCCTGGGCTCATTTTCTCTTGTGTACTTCTGTGGGACATACTCTCTGTAAACAGAAAATATGATCGCCATCAGTATTTTAATATCATCCCATGATGCGATATTTTATTTATGCGCATACCACCATCTTGCAGGTGTGGCTTGTACTGCAAGGTCCATAGCTGCGTTCCTCTGCTCGTAAGGAATCTATTGCTCAAACTACTCAAGGAATTCCTGAATATCTGTTAGACCATGATATGATGGAATCTCAGTGATCTCTGCACCAATCCATTGCAGTGACTTACTCATAAACGCACATCTACGCGTTGAGACTTCGTAAAGTCTGTTCTACCAGTTCTCTAGACCAATATTAGAATCCAATGCGCATGAGCTGTCACATTGCCAACTGATGTTACCTTCTACAGTTGGATTGATGTAGTCATTCTGGTTCACAGTCATCTGGTAGAGACTATCCATGTTATGTGCCTCCTCCTCGGCTCGGATAGATTCGATATATCTAGGACCCTGGTAAGGATCCAGCGGCGCGATGACCCGGATCTGCGCATCCTCAAAGGTCATTTTTCTTCTCTTTAGGTCGATGACAGCCTTTCTACCAATCACCCAATCGATACTTAATAGTGCTGGATATGGTCGACTGTCGCCAATGATTGCTATAAACTCGAAGTCCACAAAAGTATGAACTCCGTCAATGTCAACTGGCACCTGTGGCAGTCGACCCAATGGTGATACTCGTTGCTGGTTAGCTAATCTCAGGTGGATAGGCGATCTGACTAACTGAGGGCTACCCATCTGTTCCCATGTCTTCTTAGTTAGAACGTTCACCTATGATCCCAGATCTAATATGACTTCATCCATTTCGAACTCTCCAATTTGTGCTGTGAGTTTCATCTCTCTTTCGGTCCTTGTATGTCCTGTAATATTATGAACAGCGCGGTGTGCACTACCCGAGAGAGAAGGTTGCTGACACTGATCTATGATGCATTGTAGCTCGCTGATAGATTTTTCATTTCTCAAGAGCTTCAAGCAACTGCGCAGGAAGGATTGTATACTTCTTGTCGATTCATCCTCGTCGCATCTTCCCGATGTAGTAGCCTGCGGTATCTGTTCTGGGCTATTGCCACTAGGTGCTTGCTGCGGTACACCCCTAGACGACGGTACCTGCGATCCTGATTGTGTAGGTTCATCAAAGGAAGCCTTGGCTTCATGAAATGTCTCTTTATTCTTCTGTAGGTCGAGTGTTGTTGCTTTACCAGGAGCTCTGTGCACCCACTCCTGACTTGTGTTCTTTTCGGTCTCCTGCGATGTCCCATTGGTGGAAGCACTGCTACAAGTCACAATATTGACTCTTGGTTCTGGTTCTTCCTGCTCAGCAACAATAAGCTGGATGTTCTGGTGTATTGCTAGCTTAGGATCTTTGATTTTAGCTATCAAGGTAGGACACTCCTCTATGGTATGATCATAAGATTTACAGTAATTACAAGTATTAGTGGGGCTCTGACAGTCCCTAGCATAGTGTCCTACAATTCCGCAGTTATAACAAGTGATTGGTCCGTGACCACGGCCAAAACCCTCTCCTCTGCTGAAGCTTTCTCCTCTTGTAAAGCCTCCTCCACGGCCTCGTCCTCTAAATCCTCCTTCGCGGCCACCATAAGTCGGACCAGGCTGTGGTCATGCTGCTGGACCCTATGTTTCTGACTGGACTCTGTATACGTCATGTTTTCTATCTAACATGAGATCATAGGCTCAGAAATTCTGTTCATTATGTTCGAAAGAGCTGCAGAAGACATAGTATAGGTTCTTAGGTGTCTGTACATACTTTTGAAGCAAAGGGCATTGCTGAGGTGGATGTCCTTGTGTTTTGCATATTTCACACCATGGCCCTTGCGTTCGTGGTAAGGGGTTAGGAGCCCCTGACGCTAAATATTCTGCAAAGACTGGACAGTTTTCTTTAGTATGACCCTGTGCTCTACATCGTAAGCACCATATGTCTTGCATAACCTCTTTTCCTTTCTTAAGTTCGTGTATCTGTAACGTGAGATTGGCCAACTGGTTCTGTAGAGTTGTCATGCCTGCACTGGTTTCTGCTAAAGGTGAAGCTTCTAGCTTCATCGCCATCTCCAACGCGTCATCGTACGTCTGGAGTTTCCCCCTGCATTAGTGGCACTCTGATGTGAGGGAGAAGCACTGCAATAAACCATTCCTTATGCTGCTCTGGCGCAAACTCAAAACTTACTTGGTCTATAAGAGATTTGAATTTCTGGTCAAAGTCCCATACTGATTCTGATGGTAGCTGTTTAATATCCTTGAGCTCTGTAATGCACTGAGATTCAGACTTAGGTCTCTTGAACTTTTTAATCATGGCGTTCTTGACCTAGGAAAGTGTCTTGGGTACTGTGGTATACTTTATGCACCATGTTAAAGCTCGATCCCTGAGTGTAGTGACCAATTGTACAAGTTTAAGGTTATCGTCATTGATTGTTTTAATGGTCCACATGGCTTCACATAGAAACCAATGTTGTTTCGGGTCCTCTGCTACTGTACCCTTAAAGGTCGGTAGCTTCATATCATCTCCCATTCTATTTCTCTGCGGTGGGTTCTGATTGACTAGATTACTACCACTCAGCGGTGTAGGTGAAGGTGATGTAGCGGTAGTAGGTACTGTCTGTGAGCTACTGGATGGAGTACCTACGGGATTACTCTGAGTCCCGGTCTGTTTCTGTGGGGTATAGGGCTGGTAAGGGATACCCCCCTCTGGTTCTTCTGTGGTACTAGGGCTCGGTTGCCTAATATTGTCTGAACTATCTCCAAATACAGGAGAGCCGAAAGCTACTTTATATTTCTTGCCACTACGTGTGCGTCCAATGTCATCAAAATCACTTTCAAACTCTTGTGACATTACTATCTTTACTTATTCATCTGAAATCATGTCCATTACTCCATTTTCATGTAGCAGCATCTTAATGGACAAGTTTAGAGACTTTAGGTACTTACCATGCTATCCTTTGAAGAAGTACCACTCAGCCTCGTTGAAGCTTTTTCTCTGGTCAACTGCAAATTCTGTAACAAAGCCTCCTAGCACACTCGCAAGCCAGAAGTCTACTACTCTCGTAATGGGATTGTCGAGGTTCTGCACGGTCTGAATTAGCTCCGATGTCCAGACAATGTTTCTTTTCTTCTTGAAAATGTTCCTATCTGTCAACTTTGATAACCAGTCGAAAAGCTTGTTTCCATAGGTTGCAAAAAATATGGCGTGTATATCTGAAGCGATATGCTTTTGTAACCAGTCCTCTGTGCTCAGTTTAGGCCTCCAATTTTCTTTCTGGCAAAACTCCCTTACGTTTGAATCTAGCCACTGGTGAAACTCTTCTCTGGTGGGATTCCAACAGAACATTAGTGCTCAGTTGTTCAAAACCGGCAACAGAACCATTTGTTGGCTGCTTTGGGCAGACCCGGGTTAACTATAATCAACCAACAACACCCCTAGATCACTGGACCTTTCGGCGACAGACCGCAAAGTGGCCTAAAGTCTCACTCGAAGTGACTCTAATGGGTTGGCCAAGGACTCAAGCATCTTGGACCAGGTTCTGTGGCGATCCTACTAGTGGCTCGCAGCTCTCCCAGCTGCGAGGTCTCTTTCTACGCGTTGCGTGATCTCCTGCTCATGTCGCATGATCTCCTCACCTCACAGCTCTTCTAGCCGCGAGATATTCCCTTATACCATCGCGCGATCCTTTCCTACGGCGCGCACTTTCCCAGACTCGCGATATCTCCGACCTTATCGCATCGCCGTGCACTGTGCGACATGCAGTTCCTACCCAACGCTAAGTCCTTCACCTGCGGTATCGCGCACCGCAGCTCCTTTGCCGGTGCGGTATCACCTCTCTGTGATATCCTACCTCCGCGGTTTAGCGCACTTAGCGTTGCTCGTGTCGACGTGCAAGAATTAACATACAAGGCTATTCGATACTGCAATAGAGACTATTTTACGTAAAGCCTAAATGAACCACATACAGCATGCCAAAGACTTTAACTTATGTTTACCCTTCTATATTGCTGTGAATTGATTAACACATTAATTCATTAAACTGTAAACAAAGTCCATGAACTGACTGAGAAATGCATAAGTAAACGTAACACATAAACCAATCGCATAACACTTGATTTTAACGTGGTTCACCTCCAGGATGGAATTTACGTCCACAGAACTGTGTTTTTATTATAGCTCCGAGGAAGGTAAAACACAGTTCTGCTGCACTGCATATGCAGCTCAAGATCTTCTCTCTTAGATCTCTTTTCTCTTCCATATTGCTCTCCTACAATATACTCTTCCCTCTCTGTCGATCCCTGCGGATTGTTACATACATATTCTATAAGCCAGCTACTTGTTACCGTAAGATTGCTACCGCTAATAATAGAACCAGAGCTAGGCTTTTACAACAGTCTAATAATCTATAAAAAACTACTAAAAACTGAATGAACCAACTAACTAACCAACAGAGTGACTAGCTAACTCTCCAACCCTTTTACAATACAAAATATATTCCTTTATAGGCAGCCCGAAGGTCTTGCCATTACAACACTGTGGGCCTGTCCCAACAGTAACCCAAAACCCTAACTAGTGACAGTCGGCCATATCTGTACTTGAGGTAGCCGCTTTCCGTCACACCACAGCTCTCTGCATTCTTCCATGCTTCCCGACAGTGATCATGGGTACTATGCACCGCTTCACTTTTCTGTCCTTCACCTTCAATGCTTCAGCCTCGTTGCTCCTTCTCCTTTATGAGGGTCACTGAGCCCTCCTGTCTTCCACCATTGCCTTCAATGCAGTGGTTGAGCTCTCTCTTCTCGGTCGCTTAGGTACCGTTGCCTTTCTTGAATTTTCTATCTTAAAATTCATGGTTTCCGACTCTGCTCTCCAGCTGGAAACATGCTACGGCGTCGTAGCCTTGTCTTAACTTCTTTCCGCCAAAACGTATCTTTCTGCCAAAACTAGCAGCTTCTTCTGTAGCTGCGGGACCCTGCTCCAACAGAAATCTTGGTCACCAGATATATGAAATGTGTTAAAGGGAGTAACATGCAAAGGTGTAGATCTTATCGAAGGAAGATCTACGGTGGATGATTCCTCCAGTGATGGGACATGCGTGGGACAAACCGTCTTGTGGATTTGTGAAAAGTAACCCTCCTTTACATGTGGATGGTAAATATCGAAGGCGTTCTGATTGAAAGGCTGAAAATGTTCCTACCCGACAAAATTTGTAGGAAGGTCCATCTGTGATGGAAAAGGAAATCTCAGGTAAGATCTGATTAGTTCTAAGTTATCTTATTGATAGGGTATTCTTCCAGCAAGTGCTCAAGGGGCCAAAATGACAGGTACTCAAACACCCCGACACCATTGAAACATGCATGTAGGTAATAATCATCTCCACGGCAGCACAATCCCTCCTAAACCCAAAAGTTAACTGCATTGCACATATTAAAATCGAGGAAAGATCATGATAATTGGGACACTGAAGGAGGGTATGGCCTCTACATGAAGCGAGAAGACACGGAAAAAGAGAATCATTCTAATACTGTCACCAACAGGGACGAAAAGGAAAGGAACATCAAGTCCATGTGCCATGATCCAAATGGGTAACAATGCAGGATAATGCCAAGGGTCTTTTCCGCAACCAGTATTTTAGCGGTACAACAGAGGAGATGACATGACTAGATTTTCAATAATAAAATAGGATCCCCAACCCACATGCCCGTGCATGCTATCATCAGGGTACTTTACAGCAAAGTGTGCGAAGGTGCTGACAGGGTCATCATCGTGTCCAGTTTTCCATCTCTATCTAAATTTCATACTTCAAAGCCACCGAGAGACAAAGACTGAGTAGATGTAGAAGAGAAGCTAAGGTGGTTGAATGTTATTCTACTAAGAATTTTGGGAAGTTTAGAGGAGGTTTGCGATGGTCGTCTGGTTTGAAAATATCGTATGTCGCAGATTATTATTGTTGGGCGAGCATAGCTCCATGCATTTCCTTGATTTTTGTACCAAAAAGGATCCAACCATCAGTTTAGGGACGTTCATTATATTTTGAAATCCTTCCAGCACCAACAAGGTCATAGAAAGGACGTTCATTGCATTAGATGTACCTCCTAAGGCTGGTGAAGGCATTACTGTCTTAATAGAAGGCCACACTCCCACAGGAACTGTTCCTGGAAGTTCCTGTCCAATGAGCATCCTTCCAAAGCCTCCGGACAGGGTCGCAGTCTCCATAATCTCAGTACGTGGTGACCATTGTTAGAAGATACCCTTTGGATAGGATGCTTGTACTGGAGGAGAAGGGGTCTAAAGTATTCATCGTCGCCTTTGTGAATTCCACGTGCAAACTTTATCTAGGGTGATGATGAAGTTGGAAATGTGCTACACCGTGTGACCTGCAGAAGGATCCTCCTCCTAGGAGGAAAGAAACACAAGAACATAAAACCTCCTCAAGGACTTGTCACTGTCAAAAGCAGTGCGACCCTTCTTGAAATCCTCTTGAATAACAAGTTACCAGGATATAGGGGGGCGAGGGGGAGGGCTGAGCACTGAAGGAACACAAACCTTCTTTCCAGCTATAATCCCATGCAGAAAAGTTCCTTTGAGTACAGAATGAACAAAAATATTCCCAAAAAGAAAGGGACACATTGCAGACCCAACAGGAAGGAAAACGGTTTGATCCAAGTCTGCGATGCACCACAAAGGGATGTCTAAAGCCATCGTTTTGAAAACAAATGAACCTATGGCCAGAGATGTTGTGCTTCGAATAATACCAGCATGCATATTTTCTCCATAACGTCTTCTTTAATATATGTAAACCGTGGCGTAGATTCCACGTTCTAGTTTGTTGGAGTTTTGATCATGATTGTTACTTTCTTCTCTCCTTCTTTCGAGGTTAGTCTTAGTGTCCTGAAAGCACTATAAGAATACTCCCCGCTAAGGGAGAAAGGGTTGTTGGTTTTAGTCTAATCTAAGATATTTTTGGTTCTTATGTAATCTAACCCATCTTTAATACAAGAAACAGAGCCGGATGTTGGCCTTTGGATGTAAGAATTCTTTTGTATTTCCTAGTTGCATTATGTGCTTCTCTTGTTTTACATGAATTTACTTCTTGTTTCCTCCTTACATTATGTTTTCTCTGCATCCTTGACATAGTGTATAATGGTTTAGAATTCATGTCCCTATGATCTGGCCGTTGTTTTTGATGCCCACCAGAAATTTCCTCCAAATTCGGTATGGAATTCATCCTCGTGATGCTCCACGTCGATGGGTTGTCATCGTTCCTCATTTATCACCAGACCCTAACATATTAACCATGACTGAAGTGCTATCTTTCTTTGGCGGACATTATCTACGCAAACTACTTTGTGTTTCTTGAGAATCATGACTCCATGCCCAATATATATTACCTTGTTTCCACCACTAACCTCCGAAAACCTATTCCATGACAATATAATCTGGCCTTGCTATGTATTTGTGAGAGATCCCTCTTTGGAAATGGGGAAGCGAAATCCCTTTCCTAAAGTGGTTATGATGTTACCTCGGGGTCCGCCTTCCCACAACCTTAGGCGGGATTCTAGGTTCTACAAAACTGGCATCGTTTCCGGGGACGACATTGAAAATAATCCCTGGGAAGAACGACAAATATTTAAAGAAATACAGGGTTTCTGTGGTCAAACAGAGATCCCTACATGTAAAAAAGGTTGCATCATTTTCCCTGGTGACTCCATGTTAAAATTTCTATAAGACAGCTACACCGGGGAGATCAATGGCCGAAAGGACTGATACAAGGAGGAGGTTTTGAAGCCTCCTAACTATATGGATGATAGTGTCGTAGACCAGACTGTTAGTGGTGAATGGCAGTCAGGCAGCCAGAAGAAAATGAATACTTCTTCCGGTGACTTCCATAAACTTGTGTTTCCAATACTGCAACAGCTCCACTAATTCCGTGGTACTAAAATTTAAGTTTCCAAAATGAATTGGCGGGTTCCACAACATGCATGAATTCACCGTAAAGGAATGGGTAGGCTTGAGGAAAAGACGAGATACTTAAGATTCAGCTTTCTCTAGAACGTCTTGGATTTTCATGTAAATATTTCTTTCTATTTTTGTAAGTTTGTTAGAATAATCTATCATGGATTATTTCAACCCAAGAAAAGTCATGAGTTCACTCCCGTATATCCTTCTGAACAAATGGAGAGTATCTCTCCATCCTGTCCATATGATTTTATTCTAGAACCTCCACCTGAGACCCCAGACATTAAGAGGCAGCATGATGGGCCTCGTGATGTCGTTTCTAAGAGCATGTATTTTCCAAAAGGCTCCGTTTCACCCAATACCCAAAGTTGATACATGCCTTTCCAGCTGCCTTAGATCCTTCATGATTTCCCTGCAAAACACTATAAATACTTCCCTAGGTTTGATGGAAAATTGGAAGGCCTTACAGCTAAGAAACATTTACAAGCCTTGAATACTTTCTTGACGTTTTTGAGATAGATCATGATGATGTTTGTATGAGATATTTTTCCTAATTCTTGCAAGGCAGTATAAAAAAATGGTTCAGACATTTGTAGCCAAAATCCATCAATATGTGGGAGGCGTTCTGTACGTGCCTTCACTCTGTTGCATGCCTGCTTTTCCTAGTGCTTGGACTTCAATTTCTTTCTGGTGCTCTATCTTGGCCCAACAAAGTTACAGTCTTATCCAGCCAACTCATGCTTGGAAGACATCGAAGTTGTAGGGTGGCGGGAGTTGCAACAGAATGTTTGATTTCAAATCCCAAGTTATGCAATTAATGTCAAGTTGATTAGCCCTTTAAACCATCGTGCTCTACAACGTGAATTTTGTACATATAATCTTTGATCACAGTATCCAATGGGGAGGGGACATGTCATTTACGCACATTCCCCATCGTGCAGGCCCTCTCTGAATTTGAGTGTGCAGGTTTCCATAGTTATTTGCATGTACACTGTTGGATCTCATTGAATATGCATGAATAGAGGAGAGACGTTGATATTCCCCTATGTTTTGTCATGGCAGCGCTTGCGGGACTACCAGATTTCTCTCTCTCCAAATTCAAAACATCACATGCAGGTTCACGTAGCGGGATTTATTTCCATCGTAGATCTAGATCATGCTTTTATCCTAGTCGTCGAAACTAGCGAGATGTACAGAATCCCACGGATTTTCATATTTACCGCCTCCCCAATACAAAACCTTAGGATTTTTCCCATGATTTCTTCATTTTCGACCAGCGGAAGCTTCTTCAGAACCTGTCCAACACTCACTAAGGTCATATAAAGTAAAAAATTTCGACTCTACCCATTATCTTCACTGGTCTATCCTTTTGTAGAGGATTAGTGAAGATGCATGCAAAAATCCCCAAAATTTAGCACAGGCGCTAATACTCATCATGCTCACCCTGCATAAAATATATTGTATCAAGATTACTATGTATTGAATGTGCCAATCCCTACTATAAATATGTAAATCATGATGTTAATTAAAAAACAATTTTCTTACAAGTAATTATGAAAAACCAAAATCATATGCAGCATTGACCATTGCATCAATATCATTACCATCAACGGGAGGAGGATGGGAATTTGGGGTGTCATTGGACACCAGCTGTAAATGTGTTCACGTAATTATCAAATAATTAAAATAGAAATAATTTATGAAACAATTGAAAACTGTGATATAAAAAATAATAGACTATGTGAAGAAGGATTTTGAACTACATATTGGAGTAACCCATCATCACAAAACTATGAGGAAGGCTCGTAGCATATGTTTCCACAAATTGTGGAATTATGTGGCATGACATGACATTGTGAACCCTCTGCATGTCCAGTGTGATCTGTAGATCTGGTAGGGTCTGGAGACCTATGTGGATTCTATGTGTGTGATGGTCTAGCCCGAGATGGGCCAGTATCAGATATTCCAACCCCTTGGCCTACATTTCCCTCAACATCAGTCCCATGTCGAAGCAATGTATCTACCAAATGGAAAAATGCCTCATGTGTGTCATCAATTATGGGAACTACAAGAGGATATAACCAAGGGGGGTTTGGTGTGCATGGAGTTCATTGCACACGGTTTGTACCAGTCCTTTCCCATTGCATATCTTAGGGAATCCCATGTCCTATCCCCTAGAAATATAAAATATCAAATTAATTTACATGTTTACCCAAGATAAACTCGGCATACAATTTCCTCAGGAAATAGAATGGGATGTATCTATTCCCATGACGGTCTTCATCAAGGACCATGTACCAGTGATCCATCAAGTTGGATTTAATATTTGGTTCTATGCACCAATCTATAGAAATGTGTGGTCGACTAGTGGGAGGAACCAATCCAGTGCTAGGCTCCGAGAATAGTGAAAAAAGTTGGCCTTTTGTTATATTTAATTTCTTTACATATTTGTAGCTCAGCCCAATGGAATAGTATTTCCTTTGGGAATTTTTGTAGGAGATAATCTTGTACGGTGCTCCCTGGGCATTGTAAATTGTATTGGTTATGTTATCTAGTGCCTCACCCAATGGTCGTCTTATGTGGTCTTCCCCTCTAAAATTGAACTAAGGCATCTGAATGCACTGAAACGAGCAAGAATTTTCAAATTCCTATCATGTTCCTCCTCCATGTGTTCGATGTTTTGATTTGGGTTTGGGTTATTGGTGGTTTGATTATTAGTGTTATCTATTAATATAAAAACAACAAATTACAAAATGAATTAATATTTCATTGTTTGTTTTAACTAAAAATTTATTAAATTAGCAAAGAAAAACCAAAATCAAAGCAATTCTTACCTTCCATTGCATTCCACCTTCTCGATATCCCTCAAAATGCGCTCTCGAAATTGCTTGCTAGCTAAATTTCTTCCCAATATATCTCCCTTTCGTTCATCACGGCATAAAATGTAAAATAAAAAAATAAAGCTCATAGGCCTTTATTTTATTTCTTTTTTTAGTTTTACAAATCGCATTTGTGATATACTGCAAGTGCAATATATCACAAGTGCTATATATCACAAGTGCTATATATTGCACTTGCAATTTGTAAATCTTACAAAATTCAAGTGGGATATGTCACACTTGTGATATAGTGTAGCTAGCCTTTGCTTTGGTTTTAGGCTCGGGTTTTCCAAACCAAACCATCTATAATGCATCTGCATTGTACATTTCATTTTCATACATGCGTTTTGGATTTATATAATGGAACTAAAGAGTGCAACCATATTCGTGTGCACACCCTTTTATTATATTCATTAGGGCACTATTGACCTGACTTACAATGGAGGCTTTACCTCATGACTCTATGATGACCAATTACAATAATAACATCCCCACAAAGGAATAGAACATCTCCCTTGGGGTACATTAGTAAAATACATTCAGCATATCCTTTGAAGTTACAATATTTCAACAGAACTCCTTGAGTTCTTAGTTGAATACACTGCAAGAAAACAAAAGTTGTGGTGAAGCAGAGTTGGCCAAGTATCATATTTCTATACGAAATGTCGAATTGAGCATCCCTAAGACACTACTTATTGAACAAGGTCAAAATTGTGGCATATGTGAGTAGGATCATGCAACTCATATCTATCCTTCATTTGCAAAGTTAAAAGCAATATACCAAGGGTCCAATCAGCAAACCTAACAAATTTGATTTGTCAAATAAAAATGGGCATGAAAACTATGACCACCAAATATGATTTAAGACCCATATCAATTTCCTAATTCATTTTTGGCTAACATTTATTATCCCCCTTAAAGTTGGTATCCACCAATACCATGGTAGGCATGGGCTCTGAAGAAATCCCAAAACCAACCTTGGAAATAATATTGGGGAGGGCCTCCCTTTGGACATATACCACAACAACCAACCTAACAATAGTACCCACAACAACAACACCACCAAAATGGAATTCCTACTCAACCCATTCCTAACCCAAACAATAAAGTGACTCAAACCAATAATGTGACTAATATTGGGGAGGACCCCCCTTTGGACATATACCACAACAATCAACCTAACAATAGTACCGCCAACAACAACAATGCCACAATTAGATTACCCCACTTACTTTATTGAATTGAATTCGTGAGAATTGAATACATTCCAACCAACTAAACTACCCTTGGAGCCTTCCAACATATAAATGTATTACAAAATAATTTACACAAATAAAGAAATATTTATTATTATTTTAAATATTTAATATTAAAAATTTTAATATATTAATAAAAAACTAACGTTTTATAAAATTTTAATAATAAAATTGAATAAATAATTCAATAATAACAATTTATCCCTATGAAAATTGCCATAGCATTAATAAAGTCAAATTTAATGAACGGGTCAACGCTTAAGCACAAATAAGGGAATGGTTTAGGAACAAGAAACACTTAATCCATATCTTCGCTGGCTTTATGACCGTTGGGCTAAAGCTAGTTAGGTATTTAATGTGTCTTTGCAGTTTCTTTCCTCATCTTGCCATTAATGAGTTGACCTGGTTTGTTTGGTTTTAGAGATTGCTTTTCTCTCGGCAAAGAGAACTTTGGGAGAGCTAGACATCAAGCTTTTACAATTCAAATTCTACTGGAATAATTGATTTTTTTTTGCGAGTTTAAGTATATTGATTGTTTCTCATACATTGTGTTTTGTCTTGTGATTTTATTAAGGAATCCTAAGAGATATGGACTCATATTGCTATTCAATGGATTCCAAGGGGCTCTTCATAGTGAAGCAATGTCTTTGTCCTCTATAGAAACAGGGTGCTTCAATGAATGGTTAGATAGTATGGATATTTTCATTTTACCCTAATTTTTACATAGTATGGAGATGGGGTTACTTACACAGGTTATTTCATGAATCAACTGATCACTCCACTCGACTGCTTCTCTTCTCTGGAAATTTGTCTTTCGAGTCACCAATCTTGAAAACCACTCATGCAACACAATAGGAAACTCTGCAAAGAATATTTTGTGAATATCAGTTTACAGGTATCGCTGTAACCATTTTTATGCGCTCAACTGTGACCTTGCGCTCTCCTCTTATGCAAATACTAACGTCATAGACTCCAGCCAATCCTTGATTTCCTCCTTTGTCAGATGCCACAACATTTCCCTTGACTCAAATGATTACGGGTCCTGACAATGGAACCATTTGTTGGCCTAGTTTTCCTCTCACTCACGAGCTAGGTTCAACAGACCCACTAAACCAATGAAACACTAAAAGACATCGGCCCAAAGGAGCAAGCTCAATTGGTAGCACCTGCGAGGAAGGTGTAGTATCACCTGAGATATCTTAATGTGTAACTACCAGAACTATGTTTCGGCAGTCGAAGAGGGATTATAGTCCCTTGGCGTGTGACCAAGGCACTCGACAGAGTCCGAAGGATGGAGTATTTTACTACTCGACAGTGGCGCAACAATGTGACATAGCCAGCGTGCGAGAAAAAAATTGTCCTTAACAACTTAAAAACTGGTGCAACTGTATGACGAAGATGATTCCTTAATAGTAAATGACAATGGTGCGACAATATTACAAATTCATAGTAAATGAACATGAAATAATGCACAATGCTTCGACGATGCTTAAGTCATTCGTTCATTCATTTCTTTTATCAATATTGCGATATTCATTCAAGTAATAACCATAAACAATGCAAGATAAGAAAACATTCAACATTCACATTCATCAATACAGGAAATAACGTGGAAACCCATTTGGGTAAAAACCACCAAGGTGCTCTTCATCTGGCATGAGAAATATATGGCACCTTGCAGTCTGCGACTTAACTGCAGACTGTTTTCAGATATGTCTTTTTATCTCAAACTCTTCTTGCTCTCATGCTCTCTCTTTTATGTTTTCTCCTACTACTCCTATTGATCCACACATAGCCTGGATCAACTATTCTACTCTACTGTCACGTCCCCGGTTTTGACCCCGTTTGCATGATGTGTAAAATGTAATTAATCATGGTGAGGAGCTCAAGGCAAAAGCCCCACCATCGATTTTGTTGTGTATGTTCCGGCAATGGGGATATTGCCGATGGTTTGTCGTGCTATCCGGCACCTTATAATTTGACATCGTGTAAACCCGCACATCAATTAAAATAAACCACAACCAGCTACGGCAGTGCAACGTTAAATGAAAAGGGCATGGTTCCAAAGGATAAGGGGTGGGGCATGTCAAACCTTGGTTTATGGGGAAAAACCCATGTTTTATTACCTTGTGGTTTTCTACCTTTGTTGTTTGTCACCTTTTGCCTCATCCAACCTTGTCAACCTCTTTAATGTTCTGTTGGGTAGTTGGGCAGCTATGGCTGTTGGTGGATGGGCAGTTATTGCCTTTGGGAGTGGGGTGGCAGGACTGTCAGTCCTTTGCCCACATCCACACTCCACCCACGACTCCATGCTTGCCCTGCCTGTTCTATTCTCCTCACGCGCCTGTTCATTGTGCTCATGGTGCATTCTCTCCATGGTCTGTTCACCTCTACCCACAAATTGTCTGTTGGCTCTTCACGCACAAGCTCTGGGCGTTTTCGGGTCTCACGCAGGTTTTCTTCCTCTCCCCCGCGAGTTGCTGAGCACCCACGAACTGCAAATTGCGTCCTTCCTGTTGTGTGTGCATCCACAGACAAAAACGGAGCCGTTTTTCCTCACGCAGGGCCTCCATTGTCTGTTCCTTTCCTTGTTGGTTCGGATTGTTTAACCACGCATCGGTATTCTTCTGTTTTGGGCGCTCATGAAGAGCTGAGAGCCATTCTCTTGCATCCACGACTGACTGTGAAGGGCCATTCACGTTTTTGGCTGTCTCACAGGTTATTTGGGCCGTTTTACCCGGCTGTAAGTTGTGCACACTCATAAATTCGGGGCTGTAGTTTTCCCCATGTTGTGAATGTCTTTACTATTACGTCTGGAGCTGTTGTAAATTCGAATGAGAGTCATTTTGGCCACGATAGGGCCAAGAATGACTCAGAATTAATTCTCCCTGTTTAAGCTGTGACAGCTAAGTAATTGCCTGAGTGCAATGGTTGGTCTTCTGACTATGCTGGCTTGGCTTGTCTGTTGAAAGCCTGTGAAACCCAACTGTGTTGGTTTGATGTTTATGACCCCTTGGCTATGTGAAAGCCTGCAATTTGTCCCCTTAGTCCTTGAGGAATCATGCCCAGCTCGGGGGTGGCAGCGTTGCTAAGAGATTGATGAGCAAGCTGGCCTATGGTTGGGTGGAACGTTGCAGCGACGTAGCTGGTTGCGGTTGAATTCTTCACCAAAAGATAAGCCTGCTGTCTATATTTCATCTCTGCAATTATATATTGATGTCAATTGATGAATTGTAATGAACATGTGGAATGCTAGTTATGAATATGGTTGCTTCCGCTGAATGTTGATTTATTATGCATCTGTGTGTGCCTATAAGTTTTAATTCCAGCATTTGAGTTTCTGTTTATGTTCATGGGCTGTTTTCCCGGCTGTGTTTGATGCGTTCGTCGCGTCCTCTTCGCTGGTTGAGGGCTGGGGACGTGACATCTATTATCTGTGCACTCAGCTACAGAATGACTCTTACAAAATGGTCTATGCAGCCAGTTGCAGATCCATGACTCAACAACCTTCTATTACTATATTATCAGACTTCTCTCTTAACCTTTTAACATCCAACTATTCAACAACCCTTATACAGAACGGGTCCCACCTATTTATAGATATTTACAAGACCATGCAGGATCGACTGAGTACAACTAAGTTATTACAGTCATAAGTAGCCAAAAAAATGTCTTTCATACATGTATTACAGGCCATACTAGCCGTAGAAACATCTTTTATCCCATTTGTACAAGTCATAACTAGCCACAAAAAGTGTCCTTTGGTCTTCCTCCAACTCGAACTCCTAGTGTCTTTCTTGACCTGTACCTATCCAACCTTTACTCTTCTACTTTCCCATATTCCACTGACTCTAGGTCCTCTTTTCCCTTGTTGCACCTTTCCTCATCACAACTTTCTTTGTTCTACGCTTTCTTTCCCTACATTACGTGCCTTTACTATGTTGCATGTCTGCTTTTCCTTCTGTGCTTGCACTTTAGTTCCTTCCTTGTGCTCTATCCTGGACCAACAAAGTTACAATCGTATCCAGCTGACTCATGCTTGGAAGACATCGAAGCTGTAGGGTGGTGGGAGTTGCAACATGCCGTTTGATTTCAAATCCCAGGTTATGCAGTTAATGTCAAGTTGATTAGCCCTTTAAACCATCACACTCTACAACGTAACTTTTGTACCTCCATTCTTCAAGAGTGATATCCAATGGGGAGGGAACATGTCATTTATGCATGTTCCCCATCACGCAGGTGCTCTATGACTTTGAGTGTGCAAGTTTACATAGCGATTTGCGTGTACACAATTGGATATCACCGAATATGCGTGAATGGAGGAGAGATGTTGATGTTCCCTTATGTTTTACCATGGCAACACTTTCAGGCCCACCATATTTTGCTATCTCCAAATTCAAAACATCACATGTAGATTCACGTAGCAGGATAGCAGGATCTGTGGTAAATCTAGATCGCTCTTTGATCTTGGTCATCGAAACCTGTGGGATCTACAGAGTTCCACAGATTTTCATATTTACCTCCTCCCCAATACCAAACCTTAGGAGTTTTCCCATGATTTATTCATTTTCAACTAGGGGAAGCTTCTTCAGAAACTATCTAGCACTCACTAAGGTTATATGCATGTGCAGAAATCCCCAAAATTTAGCACAGACGCTAACACTCATCATGCTCACCTTGCATAAAATATATAGTATCAGGATTAATATGTATTAAATGTGCCAATCCCTACTATAAATATGTAAATCATGATCTTAATTAAAAAACAATTTTATTACAAGTAATTGTGAAGAACCAAAATCATATGCAACATTGACCGTTGCATCAATATCATTAGCATCAATGGGAGGAGTATGGTAATTTCGTAAATGTGTTCACGTAATTGTTAGATAATTAAAATAGAAATAATTTATGAAACAATTGAAAACTGTGATATAAAAAATAATAGAATATGTGAAGAACGAGTTTGACTTACATATTAGAGTAACCCATCATCACAGAACTATGTTTTCACAAGCTGTGGAATGATGTGGCATGACGTGAAACTATGAACCCTCTGCATGTCCAGTGTGATCACTAGATCTGGTAGGGTCTTGATACTTATGTGGCTTCTGTGTGTGATGGCCCAACTTGAGATGGGCCAGTCTCAGATCTTCCAACCCCTTGGCCTACATTGCCCTCAACATCAGTCCCATGTCGAAGCAATGTATCTTCCAAATGGAATAATGCCTCATGTGTTTCATCACTCATGGGACCTGGAAGAGGATATAACCAAGGGGGGTTTGGTGTGAGTAGAGTTCGTCGCACACAATTTGTACCAATCCTCGCCCCTTGCCTATCTTTGGGAATCCCATGTCCTACACCCTAGAACTCTAAAATATTAAAGTAATTTACATGTTTACCCAAGATAAACTTGGCATCATAATTTCCTCAGGAAATAGAATGGGATGTATCTATTCCCATGACGGAATTCATCGAAGACCATGTACCGGCGATCCATCCAATTGCCTTTAATATTTGGTTCTATGGACCAGTCTATAGAAATGTGTGGTCAAATGGTGGGAGGAACCAATCTAGTGCTAAGGTCCCAGAATAGTGAAAAAAGTTGGTCTTTTGTTATCTTTAATTTCTTTACTATATTTGTAGCTCATCCCAATTGAATATTATTTCCTTTGGGAATCCTTGTAGGAGCTAATATTGTACAGTGCTCCCTGGGCATTGTAAAATTTATTGGTTATGTTATCTAGTGCCTCACCCAATGGTCGTCTTATGTGGTCCCCCCGTCTAAAAATTGAACGAACGCTTCTCAGTGCACCCAAACGAGCAAGAAATTTTGAATTCCTATCGTGTTCCTCTTCCAGGTGTTTGGTGTTTGGATTTGGGTTTGGGTTATTGGTGGTTTGATTATTAGTGTTATCTATTAATATAAAAACCACAAATTACAAAATAAATTAATATTTCATTTCTGGTTTTAATTATAAATTTATTAAATTAACAAAGAAAAACCAAAACCAAAGAAATTCTTACCTTCCATTGCATTCCACCTTGTCGATCCCCTCCCTCAAAATGTGCCCTCCAAATCGCTTGTGAGCTCAAATTCCTTCCCGATATATCTCCCTTTCATTCTTCGCGACGTAAAATGTAAAATAAAAAAATAAAACTCACATTCCTTTGTTTTATTTCTTTTTTTAGTTTTACAAATCGCACTTGTGATATATAGCAAGTGCGATATATTGCACTTGCGATTTGTAACTCTTACAAAATGCAAGTGCTATATAGTGTAATTAGTCTTTGCTTCAGTTTTAGGCTCGGGTTTTCCGAACCAAACCATCTATAATGCATATGCATTATAGATTTCATTTTCGTACATGTGTTTTGGATTTATAGAATGGAACAAAAAAGTGGAACCATCTTCATATGCACATGTTGATTGCATGGGCAGACCCGGGTTTACTATAATCAACCAACAACACCCCTAGCTCACTGGCCCTTTCGGTGACAGACCACACAGCGGCCTGAAGTCTCACCCGAAGTGATTCTAATGGGTTGGCCAAGGACTCAAGCGTCTTGGACCAGGTTCTGTCGCAATCCTACTTGTGGCTCGCAGCTCTTCTGGCTGCAAGATCTCCCTCTGTGTCTGTGCGTCGCGCAACCTCTTGCTCGCGTCGCGCAATCCTGTTGTCGCGCAGCTCTTCTAGCCGCGAGATGTTCCTTTAGACCACCGTGCGGTCCTTCTCTATGATGCGCACTTCCCCTATCTTGCGGTATCTCCAGCCTTACCACAACGCTGCGCACCGTGCGAAACGCAGCTCCTGCCTAACACGAAGTCCTCAACCTGTGGTATCAAGCACCGTAGCTTCTTTGTCGGTGCGGTATCACCTCTCTGTGATATCCTACCTCCGCGGTTTAGCGCACTTAGCGTTGCTCGTGTCGTCATGCAAGACTTAACATACAAAGCTATTCAATACTGCAACCAGTAGCTGTTTACGCAAACATAAATGAAACACATACAACATGCCAAAGGCTTTTAACTTATGATTATCCTTATGTGCTGTGGTGAACTGATTAATACATTCATCCATTAAATTGCAACAAAGTCCATGAAATAATTGAGCAATGCATAAGTAAACATAACACATAAACCAGTCACATAACACAGGTTTTAACGTGGTTCACCTCCAGGATGGAAGTTACGTCCACAGAACTGTGTTTTCTATTATAGCTCAAGGGGAAGGTAAAACACAGTTCTGCTGCACCGCATATGCAGCTCAAGATCTTCTCTCTTAGATCTCTCTTCTCTCTATATTGCTCTCTTACAATATACTCTTCCCTCTCAGTTGATCCCTACAGATCGTTACATGCATGCTCTATAAGCCAGCTACTGGTTTCAGTAAGATTGCTACAGCTAAGACCAGAACCATAGCTCGGATTTTACAACAGTCTACTTATCCTTATTACCTATTTTAATCACGACTGTCTACTGTCTACCCAACCAACTAGCTAACCTTTTTCGATACAAAATTACATTCTTTTATAAGCAGCCTGAAGGTCTTGCATTTACAACACTGTGGGCCTGTCCCAACAGTAACCCAAACCCTAATTAGTGACAGTCGGTCCTCTCTGTCCTTGAGGTAGCCGCTTCCCATCACACCACAGCTCTCTGCAGTCTTCCATGCTTCCCGGCACTGACCATGGGTACTATGCACCGCTTCTCATTTTTGTCCTTCGTCTTCAATGCTTGAGCCTCGTTGCTCCTTCTTCTTTATGAGGGTCGCTGAGCCCTCCTGTCTTTCACCGCTTCCTTCAATGCAGTGGGTGATCTCTCCCTTCTCGGACGCTCAGGTACCGTTGCCTTTCTTTGACTTTCGTATCTCAAAAAGTCACGGTTTTCGGCTCTGCTCTCCAGCTGGAAACGTGCTACGGCATCGTAGCTCTGTCTTAACTTCTTTCCGCTAAAGCTTATCATTCCGCCAAAATTAGCAGCTTCTTCTGTAGCTGCGGGACCCTGCTCCAACAGCACAACCTTATATTATATTCATTAGGGTACTATTGACTCGACTTATAATGGAGGCTTACCTCATGACTCTATGATGACCAATTACAATAATGACATCTCGACAAAGGAATAGAACATCTCCCTTGGGGTAAAATACTAAAATACATTCAGCATATCCTTCGAAGTTACAATATTTCAACACAACTCCTTGAGTTCTTAGTTGAATACACTGCAAGAAAAAAACGTTGTGGTGAGGCAGAGTTGGCCAAGTATCAATTTTCTATACCAAATGTCGAATTGAGTGTCCCTATGACACTTCCCATTGAACAAGGTCAAAATTGTGGCATATGTGAGTAGGATCATGCAACTCATAGCTACCCTTCATTTGCAAAGTTAAAAGCAATATACCAAGGGGTCAATTAGGAAACATAACAAATTTGATTTGTCAATTAAAAATGGTCCTGACAACTATGACCACCAAATATAATTTAAGACCCATCTTAATTTCCTAATTCATGTTTGGCTAACATGTATTATCCCCCTTGAAGTTGGTATCCACCCATACCATGGCAGGCATGGGCTCTTAAGCAATCCCAAAACCCACCTTGGCAATAATATTGGGGAGGGCTCCCTTTGGAGATATACCACAACAACCAACCTAACAATAGTACCCACAACAACACCACCACAATGGAATTCCTACTCAACCCATTCCTCACCCAAACAATAAAGTGACTCAAGCCAATAATGTGACTAATATTGCGGAGGACCTCCCTTTGGACATATACCACAACAATCAACCTAACAATAATACCCTCAACAACAACACGACCACAATTCGATTACTCCACTTACTTTATTGAATTGAATTGGCTAGAATTGAACACATTCCAACCAGCTAAACTACCTTTGAGGCCTTCCAACATATAAATATATTACAAAATAACTTACACCCATAAAAAAATATTTATTATTATTTTAAAATATTTAATGTTAAAAATTTTAATATTTAAATAAAAACTAACCTTTTATAAAATTTTAACAATAAAATTAAATAAATAATTCAATAATAACAATTTATTCCTATGAAATTGCCATAGCATTAATAAAGTCAAATTTGTTGAAGGGGTCAACGCTTAAGCACAAAAAAGTGAATAGTCAACGCTTAAGCACAAATAAGGGAATGCTTTAGGAACAAGAAACACTTATTCCATATCTTGGCTGGCTTTATGACCGTTGGACTAAAGCTAGCTAGGTATTTAATGTGTTCCCGGTTTCTTCTTCATCTTGCCATGAATGAGTTGACCTGGTTTCTGTGGTTTTAGAGATTGCTTTGCTCTGGGCAAAGAGAATAGCAAGCTGCTACCAGGAAGCTTTTGATACTCGGAAGATATACTTTTGGGAGAGCTAGATATCAAGCTTTTACAATTGATTTTTAGAACAATTGATTTCTTTTCTCTCTTTCGATACTCGCTGGATATACATTTCGGAGAGCCAGCCATCAAGCTTTCACAATCTAAATTCTGCTGAAAATTTTCTTTTTTTGTTTGCGAGGTTAAGGATATTGATTGTTTCTCATACATTGTGTTTTTTTTGTGATTTTGCTAAGAAGTCCCCAGAGATATGGACTCGTCTTTCTATTCAATGGATTCCAAGAGACTCTTCACAGAGAAGCAATGTCTTTGTCCCCTACAGAAATAGGGTGCTTCAATGAATGGTTACATAATATGGATATTTTCATTTTACCCTATTTTTTTTTTGCGATGATTTCTATGCTGAAAACGTGCATGATTTGGGGTTTTAGTACAATGAATTGTATGTACGGCTTAGCATGCTTATGAGGCTTTTAATATTATTTAGAGAATATCACCCTCACAACTTAATCGTTAAACTAATACTTATTGGACGCTCTGTTTTCCTTGGGATGGTCTGTTGGAATTGTGATTGAGAACTCAGTTTTATTGTTTTTTACTATGGTAGAGCGACAGATTCATTCCGGAAAGAGGAACCATGGATCCATTTTTTTCTTGGGGTGGTCTGTTGGAATTGTGATTGAGAACTCAGTTTTATTGTTTTTTTCTATGGCAGAGCGACAGATTCATTCCAGAAAGAGGAACCATGGATTTTGATGTAGCTAGATTCATGGTAACGCGGAATGAAAAGGAAAATGAGGATACTCATATGCCCTACCCCTCTCCTTCCAAAAAATCATACAAGAAGGAGATGGCAACAACTTTATTTAAGAATGCAAATGTTGCAGACAACAATTGCAGAATTCTTTGTTTCAAAGGAAAATCATCGACTGCTTCCCAGGTTTCACAACAATATGCGTCAGCTAATCTCCCTGTTGCCAAAAGAGCACGCAGATATATTCCTCAGGTAAAGCTTAGATTTCATATTTCATTTGACATTCTATAAAGTTATAACAGATCTGACTTTCATTGATGTTTACTCGTTATTGAACTAAGCCCTTGTCCTATTTGAATTTGTGTGCGAAATGGCTTGTGCTTGTAATTGCATCATTATCCCATTTGGATGAATTCTTTACAATATTTTTATCTCTTCCACTTGCAACGATGAATTCGCTACCACATCCATTCCAATTTCTTAAAAAATTATATTCACAGAATGATGCCATGACTTATTTCAGCACAGAAAATTACCCTTTCGCAAACGAAGACCTGGTCCTGTTTTGTTTTGTAAAACCATTGACATTTACCTATCTTTAATTATACTCTTTGGGGACCAGATAAACTACATAGTATTCAGGGTTTTTGTCATTAGTAGGCTGGATGTGGCCATTTCAGAATCATTTGCCTTTGTCATGTTTTCTTAGACTATAAATTTAACGTATCCATGTTGATTGTAGTCTTCACACAGAACTCTGGAGGCACCAGACATGTTGGATGATTATTACTTGAATCTACTGGATTGGAGTTCTACCAACGTTTTGTCAGTAGCCCTTGGAAACACTGTATACTTGTGGGATGCTTCGGATAGCTCTACACCTGAGCTTTTGACAACTGGAATTTGAGAAAGCTAGGCCAAGGAGCTATCTCTTCACATATATAGTTTCCTAACATTAAATGATAAATAACTAATTTGACAACACTTTCGCTAAGAAAGAATGGGCTCATTCAAGTACATGAAACCATGTTGGTTTTTCGCTCAAATATCTTGACAAATTTTTATGGTTTGTTTATTGCTTTTGTTTGAAGCATTTTGTCGATTTTTGAAGTTTGTGTGTATTTTGGTTAAATATTGTGTTAATTACTTTGAATGATTCTAGTTCTCATTCGATGCTTGATTTAACCCTTTGTTGTAGCTTGAATCAAGGTTGGTTTTAGGATTTGAGAAAAAATTATTTTATTAACTTTTAGTTGCATGAATTAATTTTCTTCAATTTTTCAATTATTTTACGCTAACTGTATATTTTCTTTGTAAATACTTATCATTATTCAAAAAAAATAAACGAGCTCTACATATCTAAGCGAAGAGAAAAATGGTTTATGCACTAGGTTCCTATGCATTGATTGTAGGATACCTATTGGCACAAGACCACCATTCATCTAATGCAATAATCAATTGGCATAATTACAATGCATAATTGTATTAGCCTCCATGACCATCATTGGCTAGTGGAGGCCAAGATCGAGCATAATGTATGATTCTATGAGTTTATCAGTTTGTCAAGATTCAGGTCCCCACATGTCCGTTGGACCATTAAGGGACGAGATAACAAGTGGAGTCCCCACTTGCCCTGAATCTAGTCAGTGCAGTTGTGTTTCACTGACACCTTCCTGTTGTGACTTGTGAGTCTACATGTTCTGTTGTTGATGATGTGATTCATGTTATTTGACTAATGTTTTTACTCTTTTATTTTGACAATATTATATAAATCAGTGAAAGATTCACCAGTTTTTACAATTTTTTATAATGAAGTTAAATATTCGCCAAGTTTTTACAACATTATAT
>LPNX010345751.1:49569-182926 GCA_001517045.1 Pseudotsuga menziesii
CTACTATATATTTCCCTTATCCCAGGGAAATTCCATCTGCATTTTTCCACACCTCCATGCCTAGAAAATAATGCATCATACCCAAGTCCTTCATTTCGAACTCGGCAACAAGATTCCTCTTTGTATCAGCAATTAACCCATCCATACCTATTACAAATAGATCATCTACATACATTAGGAGCATCACTGGGTTGCCATCTTCAACCTTGTAGTAAAGGTTGGAATCTACTTTACTGTTGGTAAAGCCCAAACTGGATATAAAGTTGTCAATTCTGTTGTACCATTTCCTGGGTTCCTATTTCAAACCATACGGGGCTTTCTTCAATCTACACACATGAGACTCCCTTTCATGTGTCTCAAAACCGAGTGGTTGTTCCACATATACTTCCTCTTCCACTACACCATCCAAGAAGGAAGTCTTGACATCCATCTAGTGTATATTCCGTTTCATCACTGTAGCAAGAGAAAGTACTGATATGATGGAAGTGTATCTAGCTACAGGTGAAAAATTTTCTTCTTAGTATATTCCTTCTTTCTGGGAGAAACCACGAGCAACAAATCTTGCTTTATAATTTTCTATGTTACCATCGACAGCATGCTTGATCTTGTAGATCCATTTGAAAGTTACAACTAACTTCCCTTCTAGTATTGGGACAACATCCCAAACATCATTCTTCATGGTCGATTGATACTCTTCGATCATAGCATCCTTCCATTCTTTCTGTTCTGTCGCTTCTTCATAATTGGAAGGTTCTTTATCGATGAAATCACATAGTAATGCTACATACCTGGAGCAGGATCTGGTCCTCTTTCTTTCTCTATGATTCTCTTCTGGTTCCCCATATCTTTTTGCACATTGGATAGATTCTTGTACACAAGCAGGTTTCCTCTTATGAGGATTCTTCTCCTGAGGTGGATCTACATGTTCTTGTGGTTCTTCAAATTCTCGATCTTCTTCTTGAGTTTCTTCATCCATGGTTGTATCATGAATTCTGGGTGCTTCTTCAGGTTCTTCAGCAGGTCTCTTTCTGGATTTGTTGTAAGTTGAGTCTTCATCAAATGTCACATCCCTGTTGATGTCAATATTCTTGAATCCTGGAAAGTATATTCTTTAAGCCTTCGAGCTTTTAGAGTATCCCACAAATATACCCTTCTTTCCTGAAGGATCTAATTTAGTTATCTTCTCTTTTGGGATGTGTATATACACTGGAAAGCTGAATATTCTGAGATGGATGACTTCTGGTTTCTTACCGAAAAAGACTTATTTTTTAGTTTTTCAACATTAATATAGCATTATTAGGATATTTAACTGAGAGAATAACAAGTACAACAATCAAACACAAGAGACAATGCACACAATGTTTTCCTCGGGGAAACCATAAATGGAGAAAACCCTGCAAACTCCTCAGAGATAGAATCAACACCAAAATAGTAAAATCCCAAAACAGTAAGTGATCTTCCGATAGCATTAATCTTCTTCTTGTCTAGCCCCAGTGTCTTCTCCTTCCTCAACTATGTGCTACACTTGAGTGTGTAGGAGTTGTGTGATAAACAAAGACTCAAGTTCTCTATTTATACTAATCCTGACATGACTAAAACCCTACCAGGACCGACCTCTACTAGGAGAGTCTAATAACCCTAGTACCCCGAAACTGCGGGGACTTTAACCCTTAGACAATCGAAGGGTTACTCACTATGACTTGACATGACTTGTTTATATTATTGATCCTCCCGATCGAAACATCGGGGCATGACAACATGAATCAATTACATTATAGATACATCCCAGAATAAACATTGGATTACAATACATAAGATACATAGATGAATACATTTTGAAGTTACAAATACATCAACACTCCCTCTTAACTAGGAAGGTATTATTTCGACACAATTTTCAGCACTGGTCTTCTTCTCTGTATCAACTGGATCGTCTCGTCATCTACATCTTCAAGTCTTATTAGTATTCAAGTCATATCCATCTTCAAGTCATCTTCATATTTGGATCTGGATCATCTCTTGATCTGGATCATCATGGGACATCATCACTTGATCTGGATCATCACTGAGCATCATTAGTGGATCTGGATCATCACTCGATTTGGATCATCAATGAGCATCATCACTGGATCTGGATCATCACTCGATCTGGATCATCATTGCTGGATCATCATCACTAGATCTGGATCATCACTGGCCATCATCACTGGATCTGGATCATCACTCGATCTGGATCATCACGGATGCTATCTCATGATTCTTCTCATCACAGGAAGTTCTACAGATCCATCCCTTTTTCATGCTGGTTGTAGGCCTATCCTCCATGTAGGGCTTCTTCAGCACTTATATCTGACCTACTCGTTAGAAAGGCACAATACTCACATCCATCCAGGCTGGAACACATCCTACCACAGTGATGGAAGACTCTCACCCAGGCCAGAACACATCCTACCACAATGATGAAAGATTTCCGCACATTCACCCAAGCCGGAACACATCCTACCACAATGATGAAAGATTTATGCACTTACATTCACCCATGCCGGAACACATCCTACCACAATGATGAAAGATTTATGCACTTACATTCACCCAAGCCTGAACACATCCTACCACAATGATGAAGGGGCATGCACTTACATCCACCTAGGTGGGAACACATCCTACCACAATGATGGAAGGGCTTGCACTCATATCTGATCTTGTAGGAACCAATCCTACAGTCATATCAGAATGGCCCCCAGTCCTCCTCGACTGAGCTACCTGGTAACTAATCAGGTGCCTCCATTCTTATAGAGAATTGCAGTCGCCCTTACATCCGACCTGCTCGTCGGAATGGCCAACACTCACATATAACATGGAAGGAACTTAATCCTTTAGCCATGACAGAATGGTTCAGCCCTTACATCTAATCAAGTGGGA
The DNA here is from genome assembly GCA_001517045.1 of Pseudotsuga menziesii. Classification (NCBI taxonomy): domain Eukaryota; kingdom Viridiplantae; phylum Streptophyta; class Pinopsida; order Pinales; family Pinaceae; genus Pseudotsuga; species Pseudotsuga menziesii. Next base: position 52,492 of record LPNX010345751.1, read on the forward strand.
ACACATCCCTCTATCACAACAGAATGGCTACTCAATCCTAGACTGAGTGTTCCTGGTACCTCACCAGGCAGCTCAATTCAAAGAATGGAAATTGCCCTTACATTTGTCCTACTCGACAGAATGGCCAGCACTTATATCTGGAATGGAAGGAAGGAATCCTCTCACCATGATAGAATGGCTCAACCCTTATATCTGACCTACTCATTAGAATGGCTATGGATCTCAGCACTCATATCTGACATGGAAGGAACCAATCCTCTCACCATGACAGAATGGCTCAGCCCTTAGATCCGACCATGGAAGGAACCAATCCTCTCACCATGTCAGAATGGCTATGGGAATCATCACTTTCCATTGAAGGAAACCTCTATCTGGAGAACACCAAGATTCTCCCTGAAGTACTCGAACTTCACCCTAGCCAATGGCTTTGTCAATACATCAGTTATTTGTTCCTCTGTCGCAACATACTCAAGCTTCAATGCTCCCCTCTGCACCATATCCCTAATATAGTGGTACTTGATCTCGATATGCTTCGACTTGTCATGGAACATTGGATTCTCTGATAACTTTATGCAACTCTGGTTGTCACAATGTATACAAGTAGCATCCAACTCGAGATCAAATAAATCAAATAGTAGCTTCCTGTTGGCCGTAAAAACTAACTTATGCCAACTTACGGAAAGATAGCCCACACACTCAACTTACTATAGTCTTGTGTATGTTTGGGATAACTATCTCTCACAGGATCAAGGCCCTGCTACCTGTAAAATGTGCTCTCAAACTCAAGAGTCTCTTTAGGTTAAAGTGATAAGTTGCACTAAGCAGAATCCTCTAATAAATCAAAGAAATTCAACCTAATGACTAACTAATACTGAAAACTATCTTAAGTTAAGTACAAAAAAAATAGTAGCTCCTAATTCTGTAATGACCTAGATGCAATCTATCTATCTTGGCCAAGAGCATGAGTTAAAATTAATATTAATTCAACTTGCATTTAAAATATAAACATATAATAATTTAAATTGAAGAACAGCCTTACAATCAAACAATTACATGCTAATAAAAAAACTTAAAAGCTCTTACAAATTAACGGATTAAGATCACAAAAAAATGTTAGATGCTTTTAATTCTACAAACTAAATCAATATCAGCTGATAGATCAAATGCAACAGCAATCACTATCTTTCAAAATAATTTTTAAAAAACTCTGATCATATGAAATGAAGCATAAACTAAAAGCAAAGTTTACAATTTGCTTCAATCCCACATAGTATAATGATGAACAAAACAAGTAATTTGGTTCAATTACTCCATAAAAGAAATTTTATAAAGCTGTGAGAACATGTTCCAATTTCCTTTCAAAGCACCATAGATTCAAAAGAGTTTTGATGTATCAGCCTTAGGAAACACCTTCGTCTCTGGTTCCATGAGAAAAACTTAGTTTTGTATAGGAACAAGAAAACAAAATAGGAAGAGGAACACAGTCATCTCTCTGGTTTATGGAGACCATCCCTAGCAAAGAAACTTGCAGAAAAATGAAAAAAATAAGTTCATCCAGTTTCCTGGAGTGTTCCCCCCCTCCAAGCAATCTCTGCTATTGTTTAAATACTTCAATACAAACTAACAGAAAACTTAGAAGTGAACCGATTCCATGTTGGGCGCAACTGCAAAAAATGTGTTCAAAGAACCTACCAAATATCTCAAATGGTTCACGTTTTTCAGGAGATTCCACATGGGTCTAATAAAAGAGCTCGTTCTACAAAAAACCCAGATCTTGGATTTTGTTATTTTTTCTTTATTTTCCCGCAGTTTGCTATAGAAATTCATCTCCTGAATAATGATGGGAATCCGACAATCTTCTCAAAACTTTACGAAATTCTCTCCATTTTGGTTGATGAGTCGATCTCTTTCTGCTGCGAATGCATAGTCAAAAAGAGCACACATGTAAGATAGCATCCAACTTTACATCAACAGCTCCAAAATCTGTTAGCAACATGCAATGATAAACATATATAAATGAATGAGATGTCTAGCGAATTTCTAGAATTAATACAGCTCAAACAGGTCCGCGTATCTCACAGATCTTGGACTATTTTTAAAAACAGCCCGCCCTTCTAGGTAACTTGGCCCATTTGTGAAGTGGTTTTTCAACGGTTTTTCCAGATTCAAAACGATTTGTTCACAAATAGACCCCAAAATTTGCCTCTCTTGCCGGCTGTGCGATTCACTTTCATTAACTTCTTTGACAGTTTCAAGGAATTAGTTTCCCTTCTTTAAACTCTACACATTAAAAGTATATATTAGAAAACCATAAAAATAATGCGTGGATAGAAGTTAATTAAAATATGGAGCAATAATTCATATAATGGAAAATATAAATGATGAAAATCTTCCCTTGAAAAATTAAGCGATTACAAGATTTGGATTGTTGGCAATGTGTGCTGATTTCTGGTTATTCCGGTGTCTTTTATCAGCACTTAATATCATGGAAACAATATGAAATCTTAGCGATATAGTATTCAACTGCCTGCAATTTTGATGATTTATTACTGTGATCTCATGCATGCTATTATTATATGCTTTTGCAGTTCCACACAAATGCATATTTCACGATAGAAACATCCTTATCTCTTAGCTGAAGAAGATCCATAATAATTGAAATGTGGCAGTGTGGGAATTTTCTGTTAATTAGCAAAACTGCCAGCTTATAGTAATATGTGGGCCCTTCTTGGATCAAGCTGCCAATATTTATCTTTAGCAAACTCATAATAGGTAGCATGATCTTGGACTGCAAATTCAATCTTAGAACCGACTGATAACTAGGCGACATTATAACTTTTCCTTATGCGTTGGCATTTATCCTTCAACGTTTTTGTGATTTACACTGCCATTCGGTGTATATCACCTATCATTTTACAATAATCATTGAGTTTTAATTAAAGACTCTTCTATGGTGGCATGCATAATGATTCTTCAAACCGTGTTGGCAACTCTATGGATGAACCATCATGATCGAAATTTATTGGAACGATTAATTCTTAACCAATAGATATGGGTAAGCATCTTAACATATTCTGCATAATTATGACATATCATCCTCATACCTTCCAATATAACACCATAATGTTAAAGTATTATGAAAACCTCATCATCTCAAATATTGAAGCATATTTAGGTGAGGCCATAAAATATACATATAAAACATGCCACATTAATTCCAGATTAAAATATAAATTATGCCTTGTAAAAATTTTATATGGAAAGTCATCTTCTCAATTTGATATGAAATTTTGGTGAACTTTCATTGTGATAAAATTTGAAAAGAGGTTTAAATATTCACTTAGGCCTAGTCTTATGGTTTAATGTTTTAAATAATAAATCAACTTTATATAAAAACATGAATTAGACTTTGCCTAGCATGAATATTAAACTATAAAACTTTTGGTATGAAAAATCATAGAGGCAGATTTAATTTGGTTACAGGACAATGTTAGCAAGTTGTCAATTCACTGAATTATTAAACAATATATAATCAAGTATTGATATATATAAAAAAATGATTACATAATGATTGGATTAAATAACTGCTAAAATAGATACCTCAATGATACTTCAACAATCATAAAATTGCAATGCTTGTGATGCTTTTACCTGAGTAATTGATGTTTTTCAAATTGTGAGTACCTTCATAATCACAGATTCTGAAGGAACTATTTATAAATTTTCCAAGAACTCATAGAGATGAAATTTTGCTCAATTCATTTCAATCCACTAAGTACCCATTAAATCATTAATATTGAATTTTAACGAGGCTGTCATAAAACCTAAATAACTCAATTCCTTCAAAGTAAGATGTTGAATCAAATCAGATAAGGTCAGATAAGAGCATGCAAGTGTTGTTCAACCTCCAGAAAGAAAGAAAACTCAAACGACAAAATGACCAATTGCCGACAAAATAATCAAATATAATGAAATGATAATGAATTTTCACTAACTCTTTAGATTGCAAAGTTATTATCACATATCAAAAGCATCAATTCAAAGCCAAGACTTAAGAAAACAAGCAATCGCCAAATCATCTTTCATGAAAACCAAATCAACGAACAAACACTGTAGAAAGCAAAGAACCCACCTACCAAATCAAGGAAACCAAAAACAAAATAATTACAAACTTTACATGTGGGGACCCCTTTATTTTAAAAAAATTAACGGATTTATTGGAGTGCCAACAAATGGAGACATACTGGGTGAACCAATTATCTCTGCAAAATAATTCTGAATCTTAAATAATATAAGAGAAATAATGATAAATGACTCTTCAAATGTCAATTTCCCAATCACATAACTTAATCCTGCCATTGGCTTATATATGTAGAGATTGAACCAAAACTTTCGAAATCAATCAAACTATCCCTACCATTATCCAAAATCTTATAAAGATAAATGATTATTCTACAAATGCAGAAAGAAAATTTTCCAAGGAATTAGTTTCTCTTAACCAAAACAAGTCAAAGAACACGTAGTATGTAGGTATGACCTCAATACCATAGGATAAACCCTTTTAACCTCACTTAGATGCTTGTATCCCATCTACTAGATATAGATAAATCCTTTTTGACAAATAATAAATAAAGATATTAACTAAAGACTACTACCTTGGCTTGGTAACCAGATGCTGGCAGCATCATTCACAAGAACTGCCAAAAAATGAAAAGGTCGGATCATGATCAGACCTCCTTTCTCCTAATCAATGATTAAGAGCCATCACCCTGGCTTGGTAACTAGATGCGGTAATGTCACTTCAACAGAGCTTATGATCATGACGGGTCGGCTCGTGATGAGACCTCCCATTCTTCAGTTAATCCCTTATGTTTTATTAATGTTATGTACAATGAATAATATTAAGATTATTGTTAATATCAAGAGAGATTACTTAGTGGATGGGGAAACAGATCCAAATGGCCTCACTAAAGAGCAAAGGATGGCGTAAAAAGTCTAAAAGATAACTTACGATTCCTGACTTACTTCAATTTAGGGTAAATGATTCCTTTGAAAAGAAACTCATCTACATTATAGCATCATTTTGAAAGATAAAGATCATAGATAATAGCCGAGTAACTCAATTAATCCATCAATATGATCCATAATAATTTTTTCAAATCCAAGACTAATCTCGCTACGGTTAGAATCTTGACAAAAGAAGAGTGTCTTTATAATGATGTCTCTTTAACAGAAAATGATTTCGATCAAATACTTGACAGAAATACATGGTTTTGATCACCATATGCTAAAATTATTTTACCCCTTTTTGGAAAACAAACAAACCACTCAAAAAGAAAATTCTATCAACTTGCAAAATAAAACCAATCAAAGCAAGAAATCTAAAATGGATGTATGCAAATGTAAAAATAAAAACTAAGCCCTGAATAATTAACATCTTAAGTGGAGAAACATGGAATAGTTATATCACAAATGACAAAAGAGAATTAATTTCTACAAGATGAAAAATATGTCTCTCTAAAATTTGTGACATAAGGATTTGTTAAAAATAATCAAGATGTTTTAATAAGTTAGGCCGCTCTTATTGATAAGCAAAAGAAAACACACCAAAAATAAACAAATTTAAACTAAGTCTTAATTACATATGCAGTTACAACTGAAAAGATTTTGGTATTGATTTGCACAACATTCTTCGTTTTCTTAAAAGTTCTTTCTTATGATCATAAGAATGTATAAAACCTTTTCCCAATTAAGTCAAAAAGTAAAAGATATATGACTTAATAGGTAAATTTAAATAAATATAATTATAAGCAAGAGGGTAAAAGGTAAGGAAAACATCCCTGAATGTATTAAAAAGTGTCACCTCTTGAGCTTAAAATTGGCATCATCTTCATAACTGCATTTATTCAAACAAGAAAGGGTAAAAATGAAGAAAAATTAATCTAAAGCTAAGCCTAACTATGTACAAAAAAATACAATTGTAATGAAAATCAAGTAAAATGAAATAGCCAATGAAGCCATCGAAGCATCTCTGATCCAGTAAAAATGACATGTTTTCCTAACAGTAACCAGAAATGATATGTCAATAAGAGAAAACTAAAAAAAAGTTTATCATCCTTACCATTTGAAACATATAATGATAAGACAAATTTACCAGTTTTTAGAAACCTTTTGAGATAAGAATTTTCGAGCCACTCCGCAATACTGTCGTAAAAATTAGAATGCAAAGTATGATCTACCAACACGAAATCCATAGGTGGAAAATATATCTTAGGTGAATCAATTTGAAGAATCAAATAACTAGCATTATTAACATTAACAATTGGAAGAATTGATTTCAGATACAAAGTAGGATCACAAAATGATGTAATAGGTGAGTGAATCAGTGATGACCTAATATAGAAAGAAGTAATCTTGTTAAAAGGATCTGCAACTAAAGATGAATCAATTAAGAGAGATGTAAGTATTTGGTGATCACAAGTTATAGGAAACTCTTCAGCAAATATTTTATTATCACCAATCAAATTATATCTCTCATATAAGTAATTCTGACGAGAACAAACATTTTTAGTTTCAACAAAAATTTGTGTTTTATTCTCATCAAATATCAATTGACTGTAACCATCTTGCAATAAACCTTCTTTCTCTTTAAAACATTGTATCGAATGATTATTTAATAATGAAATATGTTCCAATCCCTCAAACTCATGCTTAATAAGTGAATCATCAATGTTAGAGATTTCACAAAAATGTGATTTTGAAGTCACATAGTTAGGTAATTCAAATGGAATCTTATGCATATCAAAATCAGAAAATAAATTAGGATAAATAGAAAAATAAGAATTAGAAGTGAGGAAATTAAAAGAGTCTCTCAATTTAGAAAGATCATTAATATTTACAAAAGATTTCTCTTTTTATTACCTGATTATTTTCAATATAATTTGGTGATGTACCTTTAAGGATTCCATATGAAATTGATTCAAGATCAAGATTAATTGATAATCCTTCATGTAAATCAAAAATTTTATCTATCTTTGCTTGAAAAAGATTAATCTCTTTTCGTGAACAACATTTAGTTGACTGACTAAGATTCATGTCATATTCTTTAACTTTTTCTATTGAATTTCTAGAACACATAAAATTATCATTAACATATTTCTGTTCTTTGATAATTGAATCGAAAGAAGAATTAGTACAAAAATCAGAAAATGGTGAACATATAGTTTGATTTATAATTAATTCATCTTGATCTATTTTTTTAACAAAAGAATCTGAATATTGTCGTTCATCAACATAATCAACTTCTCTATCTATACAAATAAATTCATCATGAATAAGTTCTTTTCCATTTGATTCCTTAATATATATAGGTTCAATATTTTGGATAAAAGAAGTATGCCTTTCTCCTTTGAGAAGAGAATAATCATCAAAAGGAATTGGTACTTCTTCTACTTCGATCTTGTCACCTTGGGGTTGGGTAGAACTTATGGTAGTATCTGAATCAATGAAAGAGGGAGAAGTTTCTAGAAGGGTTGGTAAATGATTTGTTGAAACATCCTTTTGACGAATGTCTTGATTTTGTTGAATAAGAGGAACTTGAGAGTTGAAAACAATATTTAAAAGATCAGATTCAGAAGGTAAATCAGTAATATGAAATTTGCAAAGGATATGAGAAAGCCTTACTGAAAAGTCTTCTAAAGATTCACCTTTCTTCCTTCGAAGAGCCTTCAATTCACTACATATTTTATTAGAATCATAATCCTTAAAAGTATCTAAAAATTCATGTGCAAATTGAAACCACGTAAAAAAGAAATTAGGTGGAAATCTTTCCAACCAGCATTTGATTCGTCCTTTGAGAGTAAGAGCAAACAACTTGCAAGTAGCACTAAGATCAATAATATTATGTTTATTACATTTATAAAAAAAAAAATTGAGGTGTTTCCTTGCAGATATATCGCCTTCACCATCAAATTCAAGTTTTGACAAGAGGTTAACTATCTCATTGGGAATATCAATTAATGTAAAACTAAAAAATGGTTCCCAAACAGAAATTTGGGCATGAGCCATGAATAATAAACAATCAATATTAATTCACTCTTCAAATGGTTAGCTTGTCATCTAACCAGCCCTTAAGCACACATGTGACCACTAAAAGAATAAAATTATAAAACTAGAATACAAGAGCTAGAGGCTAAATAATTATTTAAATAATTAAAAAAAATGAAATCATTTGTTTTACCTTGGCCCTCCTTCTAGCTCCATTTGTTGGCCGTAAAAACTAACCTAGGCCAACTTACGGAAAGACAGGCCACACACTCAACTTACTGCAGTCTTGTGTATGTTTGGGATAACTATCTCTCACGGGATCAAGGCCCTGCTGCCTGTAAAATGTGCTCTCAAACTCGAGAATCTCTTTAGGTGAAAGTGATAAGTTGCACTAAGCAGGATCATCTAATAAATCAAATAAAGTCAACCTAATGACTAACTAATACTGAAAACTATCTTAAGTTAAGTACAGAAAAAATAGTAGCTCCTAATTCTGTAATGACCTAGATGCAATCTATCTATCTTGGCCAAGAGCATGAGTTAAAATTAATATTAATTCAACTTGCGTTTAAAAGATAAACATATAATAATTTAAATTGAAGAACAGTCTTACAATCAAACTATTACATGCTAATAAAAAAAACTTAAAATCTCTTACAAATTAACGGATTAAGATCACAAAAAAATGTTAGATGCTTTTAATTCTGCAAACTAAATCAATATCAGCTGATAGATCAAATGCAACAGCAATCACTATCTTTCGAAATAAGTTTTAAAATACTTTGATCATAAGAAATGAAGCATAAACTAAAAGCAAAGTTTACAATTTGCTTCAATCCCACACAATATAATGATGAATAGAACAAGTAATCTGCTTCAATTACTCCATAAAAAAAATTTTACAAAGATGTGAGAACAGGTTTCAATGTCCATTCAAAGCACCATAGATTCAAAAGAGTTTTGATGTATCAGCCTTAGGAAACGCCTCCGTCTCTGGCTCCATGAGAAAAACTCAGCTTTGTATAGGAACAAGAAAACGAAACAGAAAGAGGAACACAGTCATCTCTCTAGTTTATGGAGACCATCCCTAGCAAAGAAACTTGCAGAAAAATGAAAAAAATAAGTTCATCCAGTTTCCTGGAGAATTCCCCCCCTCCAAGAAATCTCTACTATTGTTTAAATACTTCAATACAAACCAACAGAAAACTTAGAAGTGAACCAATTCCATGTTGGGTGCAATTGAAAAAAAAACGTGTTCAAAGAACCTGCCAAATCTCTCAAATGGTTCACGTATTTCAGGATATTCCAAACAAGTCTAATAAAAGAGCTCGTTCTGCAAAAAACCTAGATCTCGGATTTTGTTATTTCTTCTTTAATTGCCCATAGTTTGCTGCAGAAAGTCATCTCCTGAATAATGACAGGAATCCCACAATCTTCTCAAAAATTTATGAAATGCCCTCCATTCTGGTTGATGAGTTGATCTCGTTCTACTGTGAATGCATAGTCAAAAAGAGCACAAATGTAGGATAGCATCCACCTTTACATCAACAGCTCCAAAATCTGTTAGCAACATGCAATGATGAACATATAGAAATGAATGAGATGTCTAGCAAATTTCTGGAATTAATTTAGCTCAAACAAGTCCACGTATCTCACAAATCCTGCACTATTTTGAAAACGGCGTACATTTAAGCGTAATTTAGCCCATTTGTGAAGTGGGTTTTCAACGGTTTTTCCAGATTCAAAACAATTTGTTCACAAATAGACCCCAAAATTCGCCTCTCTTGTCGGCTGCGTGATTCACTTTCATTAACTTCTTTAACGGTTTCAAGGAATTAGTTTCCCTTCTTTAAACTTTGCACATTAAAAGTATATATTAGAAAACCATAAAAATAATGCATGGATAGAAGTTAATTAAAATATGGAGCAATAATTCATATAATGGAAAATCTAAATTATGAAAATCTTCCCTTGAAAAATTAAGCGATTACAAGCTTTGGATTGTTGGCAATGTGTGCTGATTTCTGGTTATTCTGGTGTCTTTTATTAGCACTTAATATCATGGAAACAATATGAAATTTCAGCGATATAGTATTCAACCACATACAATTTTGATGATTTATTACCGTGATCTCATGCATGTTATTATTATATGTTTTTCCAGCTCCACACAAATGCATATTTCACGATAGAAACATCCTTATCTCTTAGCTAAAGAAGATCCATAATAAATGAGACATGGCAGTGTGCGAATTTTCTGTTAATTAGCAAAACCACCAGCTTATAGTAATATGTGGGCCCTTCCTGGACCAAGCTTCCAATATTTATCTTTAACAAACTCATAATATGTAGCATGATCTTGGACTGCAAATTCAATCTTAGAACCAACTGATAACTAGGCGACATAATAACTTTTCCTTATGCGTTGGCATTTATCCTTCAATGATTTTGTGATTTACACTGCCATTCGGTGTATATCACCTATCATTTTGCAATAATCATTGATTTTTAATTAAAGAATCTTCTATGCTGGCATGCATAATGATTCTTCAAACCATGTTGGCAACTCTATGGATGAACCATCATGATCGAAATTTATTGGAACGATTTTATTCTTAAGCAATAGATATGGGTAAGCATCTTAACATATTCTGCATAATTATGACATATCATCCTCATACCTACCAATATAACACCATAATGTTAAAGTATTATGAAAACCTCATCATCTCAAATATTGAAGGATATTTAGGTGAGGCCATAAAATATACATATAAAACATGCCATGTTAATGCCATATTAAAATATAAATTATGCCTTTTAAAAAATTTATATGGAAATTCATCTTGTCAATTTGATATGAAATTTTGGTGAACTTCCATTGTGATAAAATTTGAAAATAGGTTTAAATATTCACTTAGGCCTAGTCTTATGGTTTAATGTTTTAAATAATAAATCAACTTTATATAAAAACATGAATTAGACTTTGCCTAGCATGAATATTAAACTATAAAACTTTTGGTATGAAAAATCATAGAATTATATTTAATCTGGTTACGGGACAAGATTAGCAGGTTGTCAATTCACAGAATTATTAAACAATATATAATCAAGAATTGATATATAAAAAAAATGATTGGATAATGATTGGATTAAATAACTGCTAAAATAGATACCTCAATGATACTTCAACAATCATAAAATTGCAATGCTTGTGATGATTTTACCTGAGTAATTGATGTTTTTCAAATTGTGAGTACCTTCAGAATCACAGATTTTGAAGGAACTCTTTATAAATTTTCCAAGAACTCATAGAGATGAAATTTTGCTCAATTCATTTCAATCCACTAAGTACCCATTAAATCATTAATAGTAAATTTTAACGAGGCTGTCGTAAAACCTAAATAACTCAATTCCTTCAAAGTAAGATGTTGAATCAAATCAGATAAGGTCGGATAAGAGCATGCAAGTGTTGTTCAACCTCTAGAAAGTAAGAAAACTCAAACTACAAAATGACCAATTGTCGACAAAATAATCAAATATAATGAAATGATAATGAATTTTCACTAACTCTTTAGATTGCAAAGTTATTATGACATATCAAAAGCATCAATTCAAAGCCAAGACTTTTGAAAACAAGCAATTGCCAAATCATCTTTCATGAAAACCAAATCAAATAACAAACACTATAGAAAGCGAAGAACCCACCTACCAAATCAAGGAAACCAAAAACAAAATAACTTCAAACTTTACATGTGGGGACCCCTTTATTTTGCAAAAATTAATGGATTTATTAGAGTGCCAACACTTCCATAGCCATACTGCCTCACAAATGGCTGAACAAGCTACGACATACCCTACTTCAGCTGTACTCAGCGCCACACAGGATTGCTTCTTGCTAAACCAAGAGATCACACCCGATCCCATACTGAAGCAACACCCTAAAGTGCTCTTCCTATCAATGGCACTGCCTGCCCAATCTGAATCAACATAACCTCTAGGTTAATCTTTTGATTTGCATCATACTTGAGCCCATAATCAACTGTACCCCTCAGGTACCTCAGGATATGCTTTGCATCAATCAAGTGAACATGTCTCGGATCTATCAAGAACTAGCTCAAAGTGTTCACAGTAAAGCAAATATCTGGTCTCGTGTTTGTTAGGTACATCAATGACCCATTCATTTGACAATACATCATAGCATCAACCGACTCTGATGAAGCATCATTTAATAGCTTTAGGTTCGATTCCATAGGTGTGGCCATAGTCTTGCAGTCCATCATCCCAAACCTCTTCAGGATCTCTACTGCATACTTCCCTTGTCCAAGGAAGATTCCATCTGCACTCTGCCACACCTCCATACCTAGAAAGTAATGCATCATCCCCAAGTCCTTCATTTCAAACTCAGCAGCAAGCTTTCTCTTTGTATCAGCAATCAACCCATCTGTACCTGTCACAAATAGATCATCTACATATATTAGAAGCATCACTGGGTTGCCACCTTCAACCTTGTAGTAAAGGTTGGAATCTGCTTTACTCTTGGTAAAGCCCAAACTGGATAGAAAGCTGTCAATTCTACTGTACCAGGTCCTGGGTGCCTATTTCAAACCGTACAGGGCTTTCTTCAATCTGCACACATGAGACTTCCTGTCATATGTCTCAAAACCGAGTGGCTGTTCTACATACACTTCCTCTTCCACTACACCATTCAAGAAGGTAGTCTTGACATCCATCTAGTGTATCTTTCATTTCATCATTGCAGCTAGAGCAAGTACTGATCTAATGGAAGTGTATCTGGCTACAGGTGCAAAGGTTTCTTCATAGTCTATTCCTTCTTTCTGAGAGAAACCTCGAGCCACAAATGTTGCTTTATGTTTTTCAATGCTACCATCTGCAGCATGCTTGATCTTGTAGATCCATTTGGAAGTTAGAATTGACTTCCCTTCTGGTCTTGGGATAACATCCCAAACATCATTCTTCATGATCGATTGGTATTCTTCAATCATAACATCTTTCCATTCTTTTCGTTCTGTCTCTTCTTCATAACTGGAAGGTTCTTTATCAATGAAATCACATAATAAAGCTACATACTCAGAGCAGGATCTGGTCCTCTTTATTTCTCTGTGATTCTCTTCTGGAGCCCCATATCTCTCTGCACCTTATATAAGTTCTTGTACCCAAGCAGGTTTCCTCTTATGAGGATTCTTCTCCATAGGTGGATCTACAGGTCTTTGTGGTTCTTCAAAATCTTGATCTTCTTCTTGAGTTTCTTCATTCATGGTTGTATCATGAATTCAGGGTGCTTCTGCTTCTTCAGGTTCTTCACTGGGTCTCTTTTTGGATTTGTTGTAAGATGTGTCTTCATCAAATGTCACATCCTTGCTGATGTCAATCTTCTTGTATCTTGGGAAATATATTATGTAATCCTTTGAGCTTTTAGAGTATCCCAGAAATAGACCCTTCTTTCCTGAAGGATCTAATTTTGTTCTCTTCTCTTTTGGAATGTGTATGTACACAGGACATCCGAAAATTCTGAGATAGCTGACTTCTGGTTTCTTTCCGGAGAAGACTTCTTTAGGAGTCTTGTTCTCAAGTAATCTATGTGGAGTACGGTTCTGTACATACATAGTTGTTCTGGCAGCTTCAGCCCAAATATGCATAAGAAGATCTTGATCATGAAGCATGGCTCTGGCAGCTTCCATGATAGTTCTATTTTTCTGTTCTGCAATCCCATTCTATTGTGTATTATAAGGAGTGGACAACTCCCTCTTAATTCCTGATTCTTTGCATAGCTCTTTTTAGAATAATCAACCCATATTTTACCCATTTAGACATTAATTTAATTATTTCTGTCTTATTAGCCTAGTTCATGTGTCCCACCTTGTGCAAGTTGTATTTTACCTATCCATAGTAGTCAAACTTGCCTCATTTGACTCATGCAGCACATGGGAAATCCCAAGGAATCAAATCTACTTTATTCCTGGCCTCCTAGGCGCCCTTCTGCTTTTTCTGCTTTATTCCCTGTTTTTTCAGTGTTTTAAGGCAAATAGAAAAGCTAGACTAGGTGAGGTGAACTAGTTTTTTCTCCTCTTCATCCTCCACTCTTTTTCTCCATGCAAAAGCATGTATGAGCTGCCATTCCACCACTCTTTAGCTTGCCTAATCCATTTTTCTAATTCGTGATCTCCATGACAGATTTGGGATCAACGTTTTACACCTATGGGGGATTTGCTTACTTTTAGTAAGCCTGCTTTATGCTAGATTCGAATTGCTCCTCATGCATTCAAATCTGTGATGTATTTTATTTATTCAGCAACCTATGTTATTATAGGGTTGTCTATTGTACACTGATTTAATACAGTTTAGTGTTCAGCTCCAATTTTCAGTCTCTTTATGAGTGATTTTGCATGATCAATTGTTAATTGTTGTGAGTAAAATTAATCTATCACCTGGTTCAATTTATACATGGTATCAGAGCCATTGTATATTGTTATCTCTCCTTCAAAAAAAATTTGTAGGTTCGACATCAGTGACTGGGAGTCTTCTACTGACAACCGGGATAGATTTTCTAAGCTATGGATCAATCACAGAAAACTATCTTGACTCCCTTCAATTTCTTTGAATGGAAAGTAGAGATGGAGATACTATTGAGAGAAAAATGCGTCTACAGGGTGACTATGGCAACAAAAGCAGAGCCCAATGCAGTTGCAGAGAAGATAAAATGGCACAACATGAGGGATGAGGCTTATGGCCTCCTGTGTCTGAGTATTTCCAGAGACCTCCTTTTCCATATTGATGGATTGACATCACCGAATGAAGTATGGGAGAAGCTTGCTGATATTTTTGGAAAGATAGATGAGATGAGGGGACATCAAATCGAAAATGAGTTGATTTCTCTGATTCCAACGAGATTTGAATCCCTGCAGCTTTATTTCTCCAAGTTCAAAGCACTAGTTTTGCAGCTGAAACAGTGTGGTAACGAAAAGAAAGATGATCAGCTCATACTGGCCATCCTCTCGAAGATGGACCCTGATTATTTAGTGTTTTTTTTTACCTTCTATGCCACAAAACTGACAGCTCGAACCTGGAAGATGCCTAGCCTTGCAGATTTCATGGAATCTCTCACACAAGAATAGGACAAGCTGGTGATGATGGGCACCATCAAACCATCCAAAGATCAAGCTTTGATTGCTAGAGATTCGAGGGTGGATTCAAAAAGCAAAAATAAAGCTAAAAATCCACCTAAGCAAAAGAGAGACAAGAAACAGTCTCCGGAGGATCCACAAGGTCCCAAGAAGAACTACCAGAAGAAGAAAAACAAAGGTGAAATGAACAAGTGCGCATACTGCAATAAGGGCAATCACTCTGAAAGCTCTTGTATGAAAAAGTAGATCGACATGCTGACCCAAATCTTGGAGAAGAATGGTATCTCCCTTCCAGAAAGCTCAAAGAAGAGAGAAGGAGGATCAAGTTCAGATGATAGAGAGAGAGTTCATGATCTAGTTGCTGGCACATCAAGCTCACCCAGTTTTATCATTGATTCTGGAGCTTCAAGACACATGGTTTCGACTAAGGAGGCCTTCTCCTCACTGGACAAGTCGAAAGGACCATCTATAGTACTGGGAGATGACTCTCTCACTGAAAGTTTAGGCAAAGGAAGGATAGATCTTGATCATGGTCAGTTCAACAATGTATTGTATGTGCCTGGTCTTGTCTCCAACCTCCTATCAGTGTACCAGATGACCCACACTGGGTCTCCTAAGAAGGTCATATTCTCCCCCGATGAAGTTGAGATCACAGAGATTTCAACTGGTAGAGTCATTGCAAAAGGAGTTGCAAATCATGCTCAAAATGTATACATGTTCTCACACTTCCTACCTTACTCAAACCCCTCTGCTCTTCTGATTCATGCTAATGAAGCAAGCAAGATTTGGCATGAAAGATTTGGCCACCTAAACTACAAATATCTTTCTGATCTTAGTGAAAAAGAGATGGTCATAGGGTTGCCCAAGATAAAATTTTCCAAAGGAGTCTGCCAAGGTTGTATCCTAGGAAAACACCCAGAGCACAAATTTGAGAGAGCTAGTCATGAGAGAACCTCTACACCCCTCGAGCCGATCCACAGTGATGCTACTGGCCCATTCCCTCATATGTCCATGATTCAGGCCAAATATGCATTAACTTTCATTGATGACTTTTACAGGTATTGCTGGGTTCACTTCCTGAAACACAAGTCTGAAGTTTTTGGCGGCCTATTCAAAGTCTTTAAGGCTTTGGTTGAAAACCATTTTGGAAGGAAACTCAAGGCCCTCATATCTGAAAATGGTGGTGAGTATGTCAATTTTGAGTTTATTAATTATTGTGTAGATGCAGGTATTCAGATGCAGCATTCTATCCCTTACACACCACAGCAAAATGGTGTTGCTGAGAGGAAGAACAGATCACTGAAGGAGATGGTAACATGCATGATGGAGGCCAAAACTTTTCCACCAAAGTACTAGGCCGAAGCTATCAACTATGCAGCCTATATCCAGAATAGGGTGCCTCACAAAAATCTTGATGGCATGACTCCCTTCGAAGCATGGAGTGGGCACAAGCCAGATGTGACCCATTTCAGGATTTTTGGCTCAAAGGCTTGGGCTAGAATCCCAACAGAGAAGAGGAAGGCTTTGCAGCCCCAAAGCCAAGAGTTTATTTTTGTTGGATACTCTGAAGATTAAAAAGGGTACAAGTTGATAAATTTGAGCACAAACAAAGCCTTCATCGAAAGGTGTGTTCAGTTTGAAGAAGAACCCCTTGCAGCAGTGGAAGTTGGTGAAACCTCTTCACCACCTGAACCTCAAGAAGTAAGTAAAGAGTTTGTTGAACATGATGATTCTGATTTGTCTGATGGAGATGAGTTTATTGCAGACCCTAATATCCCTACAAGTCCAAAATGGGCAGCCAAGACACTACATGCAGCAGGAGAGCTAGCTGGGGATCCCAATGACCCAAGGAGGACTAGATCTCAATTTGAGAGTGGTCTGTGCATGAAGGATCCTATGTTTGCTGAAAAATGATATTTGATGGTGGATTCTGATCCTCAAACATATGAAGAAGCAGTAGGAGATCCAATATGGAAAACAACCATGAAGGAGAATTTCAGCTTGAACTCCAAAAGAGCAACACATGGGAGCTAGTGGATCTTCCCCCTGGGAGAAAACTAGTACAGTGTAAGTGGGTCTATAAGACCAAATTTGCTGCTGATGGTTCACCATTGAAGTACAAGGACATATTGGTAGCCAAGGGATTCTCACAGGTTCATGGCATATATTACAATGAGACTTTTGCCCCAGTGGCAAAGATGGATTCCATCAGGCTAGCCTTAGCCATTGCAGCCTCAAGGCAATGGGAGGTACATCACATGGATGTAAAATGTGCCTTCCTGAATGGATATCTCACTGAAGATATATATATGCAGTAGCCTCAAGGTTTTGCTACTAACCCTTCTCTTGTGTGCAGGTTAAGAAAGTCATTGTATGGGCTAAAGCAAGCCCCTAGGGCTTGGTATGCCAAGATCGATAGCTTCTTGCTATCACTGAATTTTGTTTGGTGCAAATCAGATCCAAATGTCTATTTGAAGTTAGTTAATGGTTCATTAATGATCATTGTGTTATATGTTGATGACCTCCTCATTACAGGAAGCTCACAAGCTGAGATTGCTTCCTTAAAAGGAGCTATGAACCAAGCCTTCTCCATGACAGATTTGGGGCTCTTAAGTCAATTTTTGGGGCTTGAGATTGCTCAAACCAAAGCTGGAATCAAGGTGCACCAGTCCAAATATGCCTTGGAATTGCTGAACAAATTCATAATGAAGGATTGCAAAGCAAGCAAAACTCCTTTCCTTTCAGGAGTGAAGCTGGAAGAAGCTGATTCTTCACCGATGGTAAACAATACACTGTATAGGCAATTGATTGGATGTTTGTTGTATTTGACACATACTAGACCTGATCTTTGTTATGTAGTAAGTGTGGCTTCTATATTCATGGATCAGCCTCAAGATATGCATTGGAAAGTAGCCAAAAGGATCCTTAACTTTGTTCAGGGAACAAGGACACATGGGATCTTCTATAAAGCAAAATCTGATCTTGATTTGATTGGATTTACTGACAGTGATTGGGCAGATGATAGCATAGATAGAAAGTCCACATCAGGATATGTGTTCATGCTTGCAGAAGGGCCAATCATCTGGTCAAGCAAGAAACAGAGTGCCATTGCACTCTCATCTACATAAGCAGAGTACAGAGGAGTTGTTAATGCAGCAACTCAATGTTTATGGTTGCAGGGTTTACTTGGAGAGTGTGGATTCGAACCTGAGTACTCAACTACCATCTACTATGATAACCAGAGTACCATTCAAATATGCAAATATCCAGTTCATAAGCAGAGAACCAGACACATTGAGATCCATATGCACTACATTAGAGAGCTTGTGCATGATGGCACCATTCACCTACTCTTCTGTTCATCTTCAGAACAAGTAGTTGATATCTTCACCAAAGCATTTTGTGAGAAGACCTTCAGCAATCTCAAATCACTGCTGGGGATTGTTGATCATGCTGTGAAATCATGAGTGAAGACAAGATTCTACAATTTTGTTTTTACAGTCCATGTTTAAGGGAGGATTTTCCCAAGTTGGTTTTGCCTCTTTCCTTGTTTAAATGGACATGCAGTATGTAAAGGGTGACTAAGCCTTGTTGCTAGGCCCTATAATTTTCTGATATATTACTCATAAGTCAGGATTAAGGGGGGGTGTTAGAATAATCAACCCATATTTTACCCATTTAGACATTAATTTAATTATTTCTGTCTTATTAGCCTAGTTCATGTGTCCCACCTTGTGCAAGTTGTCTTTTACCTATCCAAAGTGGTCAAACTTGCCTCATTTGACTCATGTAGCGCATGGGAAAGCCCAAGGAATCAAATCTACTTTATTCCTGGCCTCCTAGGTGCCCTTCTGCTTTTTCTGCTTTATTCCCTGCTTTCTCAGTGTTTTAAGGCAAATAGAAAAGCTAGACTAGGTGAGGTGAACTAGTTTTTTGTCCTCTTCATCCTCCACTCTTTTATCCATGAAAAAGCATGTATGAGCTGTCATTCCACCACTCTTTAGCTTTCCTAAGCCATTTTTCTAATTCAAGATCTCCATGACAGATTTGGGATCAACTTTTTACACCTATGGGGGATTTGCTTATTTTTAGTAAGCCTGCTTTATGCTAGATTCGAATTGCTCCTCATGCATTTGAATCCCTGATGTATGTTATTTATTCAGAAACCTATGTTATTACAGGGTTGGCTATTGTACATTGATTTAATACAGTTTAGTGTTCAGCTCCAATTTTCAGTCTCTTTGTGAGTGATTTTGCATGATCAATTGTTAATTGTTGTGAGTAAAATTAATCTATCACCTGGTTCAATTTCTACAAATATTTGAATTCATTCGAAGTGAATTCTTCACCATTATATGATTGAAAATTCGTGATCTTCTTTTCAGAGTGGTTCTCGATCAAGGCTTTGAATTACTTGAATTTGCTGAATACTTCATCTTTGTTCTTCATGAAGTAAACCCATGTCTTTCTAGAAAAATCATAAATAAAAGAAACATAGTATGCATACCTACTTAGTGAGTTTGATGACATAGGGCCGCATACATCGGAGTGAATGATTTCTAGGATTATTTTGGCTTTACTTTTGCTGCTAGGAATTATCTTCTTTGTATTCTTTCCTTTCGCACATCCTTTGCAGACCCCATCATGTTTTGCTTGGAATTTTGGAAGACCTTCAACAACTTTGCTTGCAATAGGTAGTGCTCTATAATGCACATGTGCAAGCCTTCTATGCCAAAGTTCACTTGGCTCTACTGTGTCATCGACCAAGGCTTGTTTTGGATGGCCCTTCAGCTTGTACAAACCTCCTTCTTGTTCTCCAATCACCACTGCATCATCGATAGTCTTTCCTCTTGGCCACATGATGACTTGACCATCTATGAATGCAACCCTCATTCCTTTTGCATCCAATGCTGATATAGAGAGAAGGTTCTTCTTAAGTCCTTGCACAAACAATACTTCTTTCATTGTTAGAGACTTTCTAGAGTCTAGTTTATAGGAAGATTCCCCACTACCTTTTATTGGATATTGGTAGTCATCTCCTAGTTTCACCTTGTGAGGTGATTCATGTTCTGACAGTCTCATAAAGGATTCCTTGAATCTAGTCATATGTTTGGAAGCTCCACTGTCTATAAGCCAATCATCACTTCCATGAGTAATGTTACATGTGAGAGCAGAAATCAAAACATATTCATCCTCGCTTGAAGAATCTTCACTTTCATATCTGGTTCTTTTCTTGGATGGTTAATCATCCTCTGCAACATGAGCATGATGTCTTCTTTTGTTCCCCTTCTTCTTATGAGAGTGGGTTTTTTCTTAGGACATTCTTTTGCAAAGTGCCCTATCTCATCACATGTATAACATCTTGATCTAGATAGGTTCTTTCTATTTATATCTCTATGATGAGGATTCTTACCTTTGGAGTGATGAGTACTTCTTCTACCTTTCTTGGAGTGAACTGTTAGAGATTGATCTTCACTTCCCATATTCTCTTCTTGGACTTCTATCCGTGCTTCCTCTTGAGAACATTCTTCCCATAGTTTGCTGAATTTGACTAAGTTCTTTCTGGCATAGATTCCTTGGATGAATGAATCCCATGGCCTAGGAAAGCCATTCAGAGTTGTCATCACAATCTCTGCATTCTCCACTTCTTCATCTACAGCTTCTATTAAATTTTTCCTTAATCTGAAAAACCCTTGTGAATTAAGACTGGATGGTCTCTGCATTCGGAATCTTCAAATTCTTCAATTGATTCCTCAGAGTCACCTTCCGGTTTATGTTCTTCCCTTCAAACAATTTGGTTAGGGCATTAAACATATATTTAGGTGTCTTGAGAGAGGACACATGTGGGATAAGGTCAATCCTTGATAGAATCAGCAATGATCCTCTTTTCCATAACCATCTTCTTCTTATGTAAGGCCTTTTCCTCATTTCCCTCTGGAACTGGAACCTCCCCATTGATGTAGGAGTCTAATTCATTCTCTTCTAGGACCAGGGAGATCCTATACTTCCAGGATTGAAAGTTATCAGCTCCCTCAAGATTTTCATCAAGCTTGGTATGATGAGACATCTTAAACTGAGAACCTCAAATGGAAATACAAAATATTTTAAATCTTACCAGGTCAAGATGATGGATTTGAAACTTGAGCTGAAATCCCGCAGAGCTAGTCCAGGAGAAAATTAGGGTTTTGCTTTTCTGAAGATCTATCCACCCAAATGCCTTGAAATTTATCCCTAACTTCAATTTTGGGGAGGATATCAATCCAGGCCTGGGATCACTGAAAAATTCCTCTTTTGTGAAAAGCCCTAATTTCCGGTAGCAGTTTCGAGTCCAAAACTAAAAAACCTCATAATTGGATTTTGCTTCGATAGAAAGATGCGCCCTAAGGAGGAGAGTTATTCCACCTTAATTTTGCTGAAAATCTATGGAGGAAGATCCACAAACTAAGAAGCCCTAGTTCTCGCAGCTGCATAGTGTCTTCTTCTCGGGTTAGCTCTGATACCATGCTAGTTTTTCAACATTAAGCTAGCATTCTTAGGATCTTTAACTGAGAGAATAACAAGTACAACAATCAAACACAAGAGACAATGAACATAGTGTTTTTCCTAGGGAAAACCATAAATGGAGAAAACCCCACAACTTCCTCAGAGATAGAATCAACACCAAAATAGTAAAATTCCAAAACAGTAAGTGATCTCCCAACATCAGTAATATTCTTCTTGTCTAGCCCTAGTGTCTTCTCCTACCTCAACTATGCGCTACACTTGAGTGTGTATGAGTTGTGTGATAAATAGAGAACTCAAGACTAAAACCCTACTAGGGCCGACCTCTACTAGGAGAGTCTAATAACCCTAGTGCCCCAGAACTGCGGGGACTTTAACCCTTAGACAATCGGAGGGTTACTCACTATGGCTTGACATGACTTGTTTATATTATTGATCCTCCTAATGGAAACATCGAGGCATGACAACATGACTCAATTACATTATAGATACATCCCGGAATAAACATCGGGTTAGAATACATAAGATACATAAATGAATACATTATGAAGTTACAAATACATCAACATTATTCAGGTGTCTTGTTCTTGAGTACCCTGTGTGGAGTATGGTTCTATACATACACCGATGTTCTAGAAGCTTCTTCCAATATATGCATAGGAAGATCTTGATCATGAAGCATTTCTCTTGTAGCTTCCATGATAGTTCTATTCTTCCTTTCTGCAATCCCATTCTGTTGTGGATTATATGGAGTGGACAACTCCCTCTTAATCCCTGAGTCTTTGCATAACTCCTTGAATTCATTTGATGTGAATTCTCCACCATTATCTAATAAAAAAGTATTGATCTTCTTTTCATTGTGGTTCTCGATCAAGGCTTTGAATTCCTTGAACTTGTTGAATACTTCATCTTTGTTCTTCATGAAGTAAATCCATGTATTTCTAGAAAATTCATCAATGAAAGAAACATAGTATACATATCCACTTAGTGAACTTGATGACATTGGACCGCATACATCGAAGTGGATGATTTCCAAGATTGTTTTTGCTTTACTCTCACTACCTGGAAATGTCTTCTTTGAGTTCTTTCCTTTCGCACATCATTTGCAGACTCCGACATGTTTTTCTTGAATTTCTGGAAGACCTTCAACATCTTTGCTTGCAAGTGGTAGTGCTTTGTAATGCACATGTGCAAGCCTTCTATGCCAAAGCTCATTTGGCTCTACTGTGTCATGGACTAAATCTTGTTCTAGATGGCCCTTCAATTTGTATAGACCTCCTTCTTGTTCCCCAATCACTACTACATCATTAATAGTCTTTCCCTTTGGCCACATGATAACTTGGCCATCTATAAATGCAACCCTCATGACTTTTGCATCTAATGCAGATATGGAGAGGAATTTCTTCTTTAGTCCTAGTAAAAAAAGCACATCTTGCATCTTCATAGACTTTCCAGAGTCTAGCTTATAAGAGGATTCCCCACTACCTTTTATTGGATACTGGTAGTCATCTCCAAGTTTCACCTTGTGAGGTGAGTCATTTTCTGAAAGTTCCACAAATGATTCCTTGAATCCTATCATATTCTTGGAAGCCCCACTATCTATAAGCCAGTCATTACTTCCATGAGTAATGTTTCCTGTAAGAGCAGAAATTGAAACATATTCTTCATCACTTGAAGAATCTTCACTTTCATGTCTAGTTCTCTTTGTGGAAGGTTCATCATCCTCTACAGCATGAGCATGATGTCTTCTCTTGTTTCCCTTCTTCTTATGGGATTTAATCTTGTTTCTAGAATAGTATTTTGCAAAGTGTCCTCTTTCATCACATGTATAGCATCTTAATTTAGATAAGTCATTTCTAATGTTATATTTATGGTGAAAGGTCTTACCTTTGGAGTGATGAGAGTTTCTTCTGCTTTTCTTGGAGTGAACTGTGAGAGCTTGATATTCACTTCTCATATTCTCTTCTCAAGCTACTATCTGAGCTTATTCTTGAGTGCATTCTTCCCATAGTCTGCTGAACTTGACTAACTTCTTTCTAGCATAGATTCCTTGAATAAAGGAGTCCCATGATCTAGGAAGACCATTCAAGGTGGTCATTACAATCTCTGCATTTTCCTCTTCTTCAACTATTGCTTCCAGGTGTTCCTTGATCTGAGAGACCCTTGTAAAGTAAGACTAGATGGTTTCTGCATTCTGGATCTTTACATTCTTCAATTGGTTTCTCAGAGACATCTTCCGGTTTATGTTCTTCCCCTCAAACAATTTGGTTAGGGCATCAAACATAGCTTTAGGTGTCTTTAGGGAGGACACCTGTGGTATGAAATGATCCTTGAATTGAATTAGCAATAATCCTCTTTTCCATAACCAACTTCTTCTTGTGTAAGGCCTTAGCCTCATCTCCCTCTGGAACTGGAACCTCCTCACTGATATAGGAGTCCAACTCATTTTNCACAAAAGTTTTCAGCTCCCTCGGGCTTTTCATCAAGCTTGGTATGATGAGACATTTTAACTGAGAACCTCAAATGGAAATACAAAATATTTAGATCTTTCCATGTCAAGATGTCGGATCTGGATTTGGAGCTGAAATTTTGGAGTGCTGGTTCAGGAACAGATTATGGTTTTTCTTTTCTGGAGTTCTATCCAACCAAATGCTTTGATCTTGATCTCTAAACTTCAATTTTGGGGAGGAGATAAATCTAGGCCTGGGCTCACTGAAAATTTCCACTTCTGTGGAAATCCCTAATTTTCGATAGTAGTGTCGGGTCCAAAACTGAAAAACCTCGAAATTGGATTTTGCTTCGACAGAAAGATGCGCCTTAGGGAGGAGATTTATTCCAACCTTATTTTGCTGAAAATATGTGGAGAGATATCCACAAAGTAGGAAGCCCTAGTTCCGGCAGCTGCACAGTGTCTTCTTCTCAGGTTAGCTCTGATTCCATGTTAGATTTTTAACATTAAGCTAGCATTATATTAGGATCTTTAACTGAGAGAATAATAAGCACAACAATCAAACACAAGATAAAATGAACACTAATTTTTTCCTTGGGGAAAGCGTAAATGGAGAAAACCCTGTAACTTCCTCAGAGATAGAATCAACACCAAAATTAAAACCCCAAAATAGTAAGATGATCTCCCGACAGTAGTAACCTCTTTCTTCCTAGCACCAGTGTCTTCTTCTTCCTCAGCTATGTGCTACAACTGAGTGTGAGTGAGTGTGTGATAAATAGAGAGCCTAGCTCTCTATTTATACTAATTCCTAACTTGACTAAACCCTACTAGGGCTAACTTCTCTAGGAGAGTCTAATAATCCTAGTGCCCTGGAACTGCGGGGACTTTAACCCTTGATCAAATAGGAAGGTTACCCATAATGACTTGACATTACTTGTTTACATTATAGAACCTCCCGATAGGAACATTGATGCATGACATGAATCGAGTACATCCCAGAATAAACATCGGGTTACAATACATAAGAAATACAAGTGAATACATTTCAAAGTTACAATTACATCAACAGGTAGTAATTTTTCCACTATCCTCTTTTGTGACAATCAAAGTGCTATTAAGATGTCCACAGATCTAGTTACCAGGAAGAGGACCAAGCATGTGGAGATACACTTGCACTACATCAGAGAGTTAGTGCATGACAGGACCATAATTTTGCAATATTGCCCGACTGATGAGCAGATTGCAGACATCTTCACCAAGAGCTTTTTAGAAAATGAGTTCACTTACCTCTGTTCACTTTTGGGGGTGAGTGCATCAGGGTGACAAGACTACTTTCAGTGTTCAGCTTGAGGGGGGGGTTTTCCCACTCTGTTTTCCCTCTTTTCCTCACTTAGATTTATGCTTGAGCATTGTTTTAGTTAGTTTATTATACAGGGTGACCTATGGCCTTAGTTTCCATGGCCCTAGCATTTTTATGCACTTTATGTTTCTACTCCTCTGAGTATAACTTAAGGGGCGGTGTTGGAGACATTTCCCCACCATGCACACTTAATTTGGTCAATTTGTCCTAGTTAAACAACTATCCTAAGTTTTATTGACTTAATTGACATCAGAGGAGCACTATATGACATCAGCATGAGCACACCCACGCCTACCTTCAGTAAAGGAGGCCAACTAAGCCTTCTCCTTCATTCAGGGAGGCTAACTGGAGCACTCCGGGGGTGGTCTGTGTGTCATAAATGAAATTAATTGATAACTGATGGTTACAATTAGTTAAATCCAAGTGGTGAAGGTTCCTCCTTTCATTAGATTGATTATTTAATTAATATTTAATGAGCTGGAGTCAACAGGGGCACCTCCAACCACCTCTGATGGCCAGTTTGACTTCAGTTAACCTCATCAGGGTTCATTAGAGTTACTAATGTGCTACCACTTGTTGGTTGGCATGCAATGACATGTTTCTAAGCTACTTTCAATTAGAATAAGTCATTCATTGCACTTCGACTTCAGTTAGAACTCAATTGAGTCAATCGGCACTTGATCAGTTGGTTAACTAGTGTGTTTACTGTCGCTTACATTTAGTTAAGCTACACCCATTCATTCAATTCGAATGACCGTATTGGGAATTTGAATTGTCTTGGAATTAATGCACATTGCATGACTATTGTATTGTATTATTCATTATTCATTGATTATATAGAGTTACTACTTCCATTGCAGCACCATTTTGCCAATTTTATGCATATTTGTCTATATTCTTTGTGGGACTATGTTTTCAGTTCCTAGACCACTTTGACAAATTAATAACCAGCCTCACATTTTTTCTCTATGAAATGATTTCCAGCCATAGATCTAAACCCTTAAAAACCTAAACCTTCGAAGTTCCGACCCTTTCTAACCATTGATCTCTTTAGGATATAATACGCATCGTCGATGTTACACGCCTTTATTATCTGTGCCGCAAACCTCCTTCTTTATTCCCCTAAGAATCTCAATACGATGAAAATAAGCCACAACTGCATATCTTCCTCATGATAGATCCCCACCGGTTGTGACCATGACCTATACCCTACTTCACCCTCCATCAGCTCGCTAAATCTCACGCATATTCTTATCATGAAATGAATCCCGACTGGAGATCGTTTCACCTTGTCACAGCTCTGCCGTGGAAGGAGTAGGACCCTATGATATTTCGCATTTCCTTTCCCTCCTAACCATCGTGCATATTTTGACGGTGAAATCCACCAAGGCCGCTAATCAAATTCATGTCAGATCACCATTGTTCAGAACTACAGTGCCCCTCAATACTTTGCAGCCACATACCATCTTATCCATCATGTGGGTCTGGGTAGAGAAATAGTTTTCCTCCATAGATCTGTTCCTATTACAAATCATGACCGTTGGAATACAACATGTATAATGCATTTCACACGCCTCCTGGGATTAATCCCATGTACATATTTTCTGGTGTGAAATCCTACATGTCCGTCGATCTGCAATATTTTCCCATCTAACGGTTTATCTCGTACATCGTTCAACCTTTCTCTTCCCATGCTAAGCCCTTTGCAAAACTACGCATATTTTTGTTTTTCCCTTCGGTGAGCGCAAGCGAATTTTTATGTCGGAACCTGAATGCAGGCTCCTGACCCCATGGCCCAAAATACTTGCTCATGTTGTACCATGGGGCACCCCCATATTGACAATTGGGCATAGGACAAGTATTCCTCGCTGCCTAAACCTCATTAAACATGGAAAGGTTTTGGCTACATCTCCTCCTGCAAGGAAGTCACTGCAGGAGCCAATATATAAAACCCAAAAATTAGCACAAGTGCTAATAGACCCAAACCAAAGGAAGGATGGGGGATCTGATCATTATTCCTAATCATTTTAGAGACCATTTCCAAAAGAAAATCAATCTTGTATAGAACCTGATATTCCAAATAGGAGAAGCCTTACCTTTAGGAGCTTTAGACTACTTGTATGTTGGAACCAACTCGCTGGGGGGTCCAAATTAAAACCAGGAACGGTTTCAGGTCATGGTTGGAAGGAATGTGGTAGTTCCCAAGTTATCTGGTTAATAGATTTGATGCTAGAGTTATATAAGTTCTTATTAATTATGTGTGTTTAAGTGTCCAAGGTTCCTAGCCATTAATAAATTGAAAGTTGCACGTATGAGGTTTTTACCTTCTCCAGTTTTTACATATTTTTACTTGTAGCACTTATGATCTTGATTGAAGATCTGCATATTGAATACATGCTCCAACTATATTCCCATTTGTTTAAATTTTGAAACAGTGTGAAATATTTTAGATAATACCTAGGGTTAGTTTTTATGTTGCACGCTATTCTATTTGTTTAAAGTTAAACTTAGTCTTTAATTCCTAGATAGTTTTTTAAGTTTAAATTCTCTTACCTTTTGATTTAAACAATTCTAGAAAGTTTAAATTTCAAACAGTTTAATTTAGCTTCGAAACCCTAGCTGTTAGATAAACTAGCTACCACATCTTTTCCCAAACATTATTATAAACTAAACGAGAGATTTAATGAATCTAGCTAAAATAACCCTAATAACAAAGAAAATACATTTTAAAACTGTGTTCAACACATTAAAATAATTAGTAACTACTTATTTAAAAACAAACAAACCAGAGATCGAATATATTAACTCACTATTTCAAACCCTCAAAATAAATCAATATGCTGGCATATTTCATATTGCCAGCAAATGCATTATTCCAAATATAAATACCCATAAATACCATTACTTAAACCAAACTGAACATTAATAAGCGTTGTAACCAATATCATAAAAAAGAACCATCTAATTTACCCAAAGCGTGAAAGACAAGAGCCTAATCAAGATTTTACAAATCATATTAATAAAATATAACTACACATCCAAGCTTTAGCTCACCCGACCAAGCCATCGAATCCTGTAAGGATTGGTTGCAGGTCATTATTCCATTATTAACAAACAAAATGCTATCATTGAAGTAGGTCTAACCATTTACAGTATGAACAACATAAACATCTAAACTAAAACAGAGTTATTCCCAATGCATCACGTTAGTGGAATT
Source organism: Pseudotsuga menziesii (assembly GCA_001517045.1). Taxonomy (NCBI): domain Eukaryota; kingdom Viridiplantae; phylum Streptophyta; class Pinopsida; order Pinales; family Pinaceae; genus Pseudotsuga; species Pseudotsuga menziesii. Next base: position 81,210 of record LPNX010345751.1, read on the forward strand.
CCAGTAACCAATACATAAAATCATATTATCAAAACAAGGAATTATATTATTTAAAACTCAATCACGATAAATAAAATACCGGGGATCAAATCTTGTGAGTACACAACGCTAAATTTCAAACGCATTACAAGTTGTATCATCCACAAATGGTTTCACCTCTTAGGATTCCTGTAAAAGGTTTTATTATAAACGATGTATATCAACTATGGAACAAAGCTACATTCGTTCCCAACACCATCACATGCACATACATGATTCACACATAAAAACCTTTAATTAATATACACAGGTTGCATTGTAAAAGATAAATCTTGAGCTATATGCTTACGGGCTTGTAAGAAGTGACCAAACTATAAACAAACAAAGCCACACTATCATCTAAACAAAGACATCGACTTAAAAACTATACGTTGCTACCTTACGCATGGTTTACCCGGTTGTGGAATCAATTGTGCCATTGGAGAGAAATGGCACTGTAAATTTTTAAAAGAAAACACATTATTTAAAAATAAAGAGCCATTTACCCAAACAAACATTTCCATTAAGTCAAACTAAAAAAAAAATCCATTTCGTAGCAAATGGTAAACTCATACACAGAGCCGATTAGCTTTTAACGAGTCAAACATATCAAAATTTACAATTGTCAGAGCCATGAAAGGCTTACACAGCCGTGTATACCAAATTCCAAATGATTTAATAAACCCCAAATAGTGAAATGGCTCAACCATACATTTCCCCACACCCAAGTTTCGAACCCTCTCTTAAAACCACCCAACAAGTGTAAAGGCCATTTCCTTTTCGGGGCTTACCAAGAATTTGGTTGCATGGAAACCCACAACACTGTCCTCTAAACCATGCAGTGTACTCATGCTCTTCTCACCTACACAACGACACGAAATTTATCATAAGTATGCCATTTCAAACCTTAAACCAAACAAACAACATGAAGGTGCAAACCAACGACGAATGCATACCTTCCAAGGATCGTAGAGCATGTGGGTTGTGCAGCATGAATGCACAGATATCACCTGGAGTGTGAGGCCTCCTTCTCAACCATAATGAAAACCAAAAGAATGACAACAAAACCCTATGACAGTGCTTAAGGTAGTCTTCCCGCAAATTCCAAGGCACATTAAACATGGCAACCTGTCCACCACTTCCATGCAGATCAAATCCCACCATTGCATAGTTTGGATTCACGTTTTTCAACATCATTTAAAAAAACCCCATGGCCTTCAGTCTTAAACCCTCCACCATAGTGATATTGCAAAGTTTGATCCATAGTTTCGATGGCATGGGATATATCATGACATTATTCCCCTCCAACTATAGGTTAAAACATAAAGTTTTACATCCAAGGTTTTCAAACGTTCAACAAATAGTTTATAACATACAAATATAATTATATCTTAGTTCCCTTCTTACCATAGATGCAAGGTGTATTCTAGGATTATGACCTTTGTCCTATTTTACTTTTGAGCATAGGAATAATGTTATTTAGGTGTAGAATGATGTATATTTTAAGGCGATGTTTTCACCACATCCATAAGACTATGTTCACCGACGAAATCACCTGCATAGGAAAATAAATACATGCATTAGTTCATGAAGAACTAAGTAAACCCCGTAGCATAGGAACCTTACCTTTCTCAGTGGACCTTTAAGGGATAGAACCCTGCCACTCTGCCCCTTGACATACAGAGGTAAGTTGGCCTCTTCATAATAAACCATAAACGAATTAAATACACGTAAAACAAAAGTAAAGCGTAAACAAAATAAGTATTGACAAATGTCAACAACTAATATAGACAGGAAAAGTAAACTCATAAACATGTCAAAGTAATAGAACATCATTATGTAAAACATCATCTTCATACAAAAAACACATATAGGGAAAGCATCTGATAGAACTTAGGTTCAATTTTACAAAGAAGTTTTATTCCACAGTAGAAACAAAGATCCCCTTAAAATTTAGTATTTTATTAGTCTATGAATTTTTGGTTTTTTATTTATGAATTTTAGGGACATTAGAGAAAGAGAGAACTAATTATATATATATATATATATATATATTACTTCTAAGCCTCCAACGTTGTAATTTTACAAGTCCCATAAGTAGTTGAACCATCCTTCCATAAATATGTGGGAATACATCCTCACAACCCTATCACATGCATTCAATAATTCATTTTCATAAGTTAAAGGAGGTAAATGTGCAATTTACATGACATGGTAGAGAATATGATTTTTAAAGAAAAACGTGGAAAATGAGGATTCAGATTCTCATAGAAACTCTTTCCCTTTCCCTATAATTGAATAATAGACCGTGGGTACTCTAGGCATAGCCAACTTTAAACATCATATTATTTTCCAACATATATTTAGATAAATTTAAGTCATCATGAAAATCCAATCACATGGAACATCTATGGGTATGGAAATCATACATGCCTAGACATTCACGAGTCAAACCTTTCCTTTTAGCACTACAGTAGGAATCCTTACTAACATATTTACATAATTCTACAAAATCTCATTTAATACATTCCAAAGGTCAAAACTAACACATTACAAGAAAACATATTGAAAACCCATAAAAAATTCATCCACCTATTACATGTCCTCCTAGGCATCATACCTACTGAAAATATATCCATAGAAACTATAAATTATTAGAAACATCTTCTATCGTCACAAGCTAAACTAGGCTTGAAACCCATGGAAACCTCTCACACTTATAAGTGTTCATATAAAGTAATACAAGATAGCACAACCAACAACCTCAACAATGTCAATCACCACTCTTAGGAAATCTTGAACTAAATTAACAAAGTCCTGCACCTAGAGTCGTGTCATCCACAAATGCTTCGGTAATATATAGAACTTTACGAAAACAAGGATTTTAATGAAAAATAATAATTTTTTGCCCCTTAGTTAGTGTAGATCGATGTTAACCTTGGATATATCAATGTATCATGAAACAAAAGGGCATAAAATATTTGATATGCAAATATTTCGATCTTTTAAGATGGATCTAAGTTGATAGCAATCTGAGTTAAATTAGTCAAATATAAAATTTTAAAACTCGTGCAAATATAGAGATGTAAAGATATACTTTTGGTTTTTGTCATGATATATATATTTCTCATTGTAACATTATTTCTTTTTAAATATGATATCTTCAATATTTTTTTATTTATGGTTAAATATCTCTCTCTCTTTTTATTTCAATATACATAATTGGTATGATCCTTCCTATGGGTATAATACATGACCAAAGGGCCCATAATATTAATAATAGTGGAGGCTATTAATGTAAGGTGGACTAGGTCCACAATGTTTTTTATTATTAAACAAGCCCCACTATGGTAGTTATTACTGAAAAAATGTACGATACATCATTAAACAAGGTCATCTAGGTAGTTAATATATTTTTATTGTTAGAATTGTCATGTAATCTATAAATAAGAATAAATTCCTTCTCGTGAATAATGTGTTGATAGACTGTATTAGGACAATAGCCCCTAGAAGTTTAACCCATTAAAGATTGAAGTGAACAAGAATGAATTTCTTCCATAGAATAATTGAATATAATTTATCCACATTAAAAAGTTATACTATATTCTCATGTCTATTCCTAAGTAACTATGTTCTTGTTATTTCTAAAATTTAAGGGTGATATATCATTGTTGTAGTTCAATTGCTACGTTAATAACCACTATAAGTGATATTAAGGAACTTGTTAAAACCTAAAAGATGATTTTTTCCCCTTCTATTTGATAGGGAAAAGGGGGCATAGTACACATTTAATTTTTTAGTATTTCTTATTAGCGTTTCTCAAAATTGATTGTACATATTTCTTTTCCTCACAAAACAATTGCTAAAATTGTCTTTCTATTGAACGAGATATTTCAATTTGAAATATAATGTTTCCTAATGATTCTTATGAAAGCCATGTGTCATTCAAAGGACATAACATTTAAGGCGTGCTACATGGGACTATATGCTCTACTTTTCCTTATGCGCATAAGATCATGGAAGGAAGTGTAAACAAGGTTACGATTACTAGTTTTCAATTTCCATATTATTCATTGGTAGTATTTGCTTTGAGAATCCAATCTAATGTTTTATAACTACATCCATTTTCTTGGATATGATGTATCTATATATTTTAATCCACGCGACTATGTTAAGGACAACCCTTATTGAGCTCATGTGTCTTGAATTAGGGGTTTATATGAGCATTTTAAGATGTTTCATAGTTTTATTGATGAGTTCCTTGAATATGCATATTACGAACTTATAAACTTTAAAATATGAGTGTAAAATTATAAATAAAAAACAATGGAAATAAAATATATTTACATAGACTTGTTATGCATGCACAAACATATTTATCATGGGCATAAAAAAAAACACTGCACATTTAAATACGGAGAGAATATGTACCCTTAAACAAAGAAGATTGAGGAAGTTGGATATGTAACATAAATTTTTCACATAACTTGTGATATCTTGAATTTTGACCTAACACTAATGGACATAAGTCCCATTACATATGATGTTACTTTGATGTTTATGTTTTGTATATTGGGCGTAATATCCCACTGCACATGCATATGATGATTTGTTAGATATATTGGGCGTAAGCCAATGTATATGTTTATTTAGCATATATGTGATTGTATATGTTGGGCATGGACCCTCATGGAAGAGTTTATGGTCATAGTACAATGTACTCGATATATTATGTGATGCATATACTAAGATCATTATTGTTATAAAATGTGCACAAGAATGAATGCATGAGTGAGTTCTATGATGTGTTGGGTGTCGACCTTGAAGCACATGCGTGATGAGATGTTGTGTTGAGCGCAAGCTCTAGAGTACATCTGTGATTTGATTTTTTGTTGCACATCAGCTCTAGAACACATGCGTTATGAGATTTTTGTGTTGAGTATAAGCTCTGGAGCACATGAATAATAAGAATTGGAAGTGTTGAACGTAAGCCCTGGAACATTCCAAATTGATGTTGAACATAAGCTCTGGAACTTCAGATCTTTGGCAATTGTATCCCTAGGTGTATTATACAAGTACATCCTAGCATTAGTGTTGAGAGAGAAGCTCTAGAATCACACTAAGTGTAACTCCCAGTTTTAGCATTGAGTGTGGGATCTAAATAGCGCTACAAATTACTGAAAATTAATTGTGTTGAGTGAAAACGACTGTGAAATGCACCAACCTTATCTTACTTATTTTTAAGTTGATTAAATGAAAATTTGAATTTATACTTCTCATAAAGTACTGAATAAATACCATGATATATGAGGTAATCGAACATGCAAGGAGTTTTAAAGCTGCCTAACTTAGTTGGCCAACCCTACCCAAAGGCCTTGATAAAAGAAAAGTTTATAAGCTAATAAAAACACTATGTAAATGAGATCATGTTATATGATGCCTAAATAAATATTAAATAATAATATGTATAGTTTATATATATTATGCGTAAAAGAGTAAATTATATATAGTATATATATAAGAAAATAAAGATAACTAAAAACAATAAATAATGAGTCGATGTATTTATTATTTTCACATTATTTTAAAATGATTAAATAAATATTTGATCCTAAAGAGTCAAATTAGGAACTAGTAAAATAGTTTCTATGTTAAGGAATATAATTATTAAACTCACATAAGTCAATTAAAGTTTTATTTTCAAGAAATTAATGGATTCATGATCTAACTGAAGTTTAACTGTCATTTTTCCTAAAAAATGTTTATAAAGACGCAAGCCAAAGGAAGGCTTGGGGATCTGATCATTATTTCTAATAATTTTGGAGAGGAATTAGTAAAAGAAAAGCAATTTGGTACATAACTTCATATTCCACATAGGAGAAGCCTTATCTTTAGTATCTCTAGACTACTTGCATGTTGGGACCAATTCAGGGGGATTCATAGTAAAACCAAGAATGGTTCTCGGTCATGATTAGGAGGAACGTGGTAGTTTCCAAGTTATCTAATTAACATATATGAGGTCAAAGTTAGCTAAGTTTTTTTTATTAATTCTGTGTGTTTAAGTGTGGAGAGTTCCTAGCCATTAATAAACTGAAAAGTTGCACGTATGAGGTTTTTTCCTTCTCTAGTGTTTTACAGATTTTACTTATAGTATTTACTACTCTTGATTAAAGATATGCATATTGATTACATTCTCAACTAGATTTCCATTTGTTTAAAATTTGAAACTTAGTCTGAAATATTGTAGATAATCTCTAGGGTTAATTTTTATGTTGCAGACTAATCTAGTTATTTAAACTTGAACTCAACCTTTAAAAGGAACGCGTCATTTAAAAACACAAGAGTCATTTACCGAAACAGAGATTTCCCATTAAATCAATCTAAAACCAAATCCATTTCATAGCAAATGGTAAACTTGTACAGAGAGCCGAATTGATTTATTAACAAGTCAAAACATATCAAAATTTACATTTGGAAGAGCCATGAAAGGATTGCGTAGTCGTGTATACAAATTCCAAAAATGAATTAATAAAACCCCAAACAATGAAATGGCTCAGCCTTTATTTTCTCCACAGGCAAGTTTCGAATCCTCTGCTAAAACCACCCAGCGAAGGTAAAGGCCATTTCCTTATCGGGTCTTACCAAGAGATTGGTTGCGCAACAACCTACAACACTACCCTGTAAGCCATGCAAAGTACCCACGCTCTTCTGACCTGCACAACAAACACAATTCTTATCACAAGTATGCATTTTTAAAACTGAAACCAAACAAACAAAGAGAGAGTGCAAACCCACATAGAACACATACCTTTCATGGAACATAGAACATGTTGGTTGCGTAGCATTGAATTCATAGTTAGAACCTGGAGTGTGATACCACCATCTCCACCACAACGAAAACCAAATGAATGACACCAAAACCCTACCACACCGCATAAGTGAGTCTACCCACGTTTTCCAAGGCTCATTTATTAAGCCACCGTGTCCACCACTACCATGGCGATCAAACCCACCATTGTTTAATTTGGATTCCACTTATTTCTCACCATTGTTTCAAAACCCCGCAACCTTAAATATTAAAAACTCTACCATTACGAATAGCAAGGTGTAAGCCATTTTTTCGATGGCATATAATATGCCATAAGCATAAACCCTCCATACCATAACGTTCAAGCATATAAAGAGTTACATTTAAGGTTTTTAAAACCTTAGCATATAGTTTATAACATGCACACATAAAATTTATAATCTCTTCTTACCATAGGATATAAAGTATAGCCTAGGTTTATGACTTTTGTCCTCACTAAAACATTTTTGCATAGGAATAGTGTTGTTTAGGTACAATTTGTCGTAGATACAGGACGTTGTTTATTTCTATGATCATAAGACTGAGTTGACCGACGAAATCACATGCATAAAGAAAATAAAAACCTGTCTTAGTTTATGAAGAACTAAGTAAACCCTGTAGCATAGGAATCCTTACCTTTACATGTGGACCCTTAAGGGACATAACCCTTCCACTCCCCCTCCCTGACATATAGAGGTAAGTCAACCTCTTCGTAAATAAACCATAAACGAATTAAAGACAGGAAAAACAAAATAAGTATAAATAGATATTAGTAATTAATATAAATAGGAAAAGTAAACCTATAAACATGTATAAGTAATAGAACAATATCATGTAAAGCCATCATCATCATACATGAAACACATATAGGGAAAGCCGTCTATAGAACATAGGTTCAGTTTTACAAACAAGTTTTATTCCTGAGTAGAAACAAAATATGTCCTTGAGATTTTGTATTTTATTAGCCTACGAATTTATTTATTTATTTATGAATTTTAGGGAGATTACACAACTATATGATTTCTAATGGATTCTTGTGGAGAATCTGCGATAGGTAATGGTATATTATCGACGTTTTGAGCCATTCTTGGCTCATCTTGAGGACATTATTGATGCCTGAGATGATTAATGAATCTCACTTCATATAAATATAGACCCGTCGTAGAAAACCGACAGCTAGGGTTTTCAATTAATTTTAGTGATTTTTTAATTTTTATTTTGACTTTCTTTTACAAAAGTTTTTTAACATATTTTTATAAACTTATAATTTTATTATAAAATTTTTAATTTTTGTTGTAAAATGTTTTTAATTTTTACTTAATGTTATAAAATGTTTTTTATTTTAGTTTATTTTTAATTTTTTTTATAAAATGTTTTTAATTTTAATGTTATAAAATGTTTTAAATTTTAATTTAATTTTGAAATGGTTTTTTATAAAGATATTAATAATTATTTTTTAATTAGTAAATTTAAGGTTTTTATTTAATTTTTTTAAAATTTATGTTATAATAATTTAGTGTTATTATAAAGTTTTTCTAAGAAAATTATTAAAACGTTATTATGGTTATATTAACTTTTTATTTATCCAACTAAAATTTTTATTAATTTATAACTAAATGTATTTTAAAAATTGTTATGTAATTGATGTTTTATAGAGTTATAATTTTTATAAACCTAAGTTAGGCTTTTAATATTTTAAGTTAGGTTTTTTAGTATTGTTTTATGAAAAAAATATTATTTAATTAAAGTTATTAATCATTTATTTTAAAAATAAGATTTAAATTTTAATAAAAGTTTTTTAATTAAAGGTTAAATCTAAATGTTCAATTAACTTTTAATTTAACTTTTTAGGTTTTGTTAATAGAGAAAATAATTAGTTTGGTTGGCTTAATTAAGAAAGGTTAGGGAGCCACAACATGCCGATGGTCAGGCCATCATCCATATTCAAATAGTTGGGGTGTTTTACGATTTCTATAGCCTTCCTGATCCTTCTTAAGGAACAATTATCAACATGAGCAAGAACTTTCATGTCTTCTATCGTGACTGGTTGTTTTGTTCCATGGGAGTGTTGGGCTAAAGCAAATTTCTACGTTCTATTTAGCTGGATGTCTGCGCAGTGTTCTTTCACTCTTCTTTTGATGGATCTCCCTGTTTCACCGATATAGGCATTTCCGCATTCACATGGAATCATGTAAACACCCTTTTTCACGGAAGGGTCAATGGGGTCTTTGACTATTTTCAGGATCTTTCTGATGTTGTTTAGGGGTGAGAACATAGAGTCGATACTTTTCTTCTTTAAGTGTTTTGCAATCACGCTTGTCACACCTTGAATGTAAGGAATAAAAGCCTTGTGTTCACTTACCTTCTTTTCTTTGAGGTGCTTGGATTTTTTCGTTTTGGAAAAAGCTCTCCTCATTTGCTTTGAGTCATACCCATTACTTAAGAACACATCATGCAAGTGTTCTTTTTCAGCTTCTAGGTGCTCTATATTTGAAATCCTAATGGCTCTGGTGATCAAGGTATTCATAACTCTCATTTTCTTTTGTGGATGATGATGTGAAAGAGCATGAAAGTATTTGCTCAGTGTGGGTTTTCTTTCTATACACCTTATGAGATATGCCCCTGCCTTGTTTTCTGATAATTAGTGTATCAAGAAAAGAAAGGAAATTACTCTCCTCCAACTCCATTGTAAATTTAATGGAGTCGGATTGTTCATTAAGGTGATCCACAAATTTAACCAGCTCAGCTCTTCCATGTGCCCAAATTAAGAATTTGTCATCCACTTACCTTGACCACCACTCAAGTTTTAAATGTGTCGTGGATAGAGCTTTTTGTTTGAATTTTTCCATAAAGAGGTTGGCTATAATCGGTGAGAGAGGAGAGCAGATGGCTACCCTACACGTTTGTTCATAAAGCTCTCCTTGAAAGCTGAAAAATGTGGATCTAAGACATAAGCCTACTAACTCAGTTGTTTCATGGTCAGTTAGGTTCTCAATGACTTTGATTGCCTCGTCTATGGGAATCATTGTGAAGAGGGATACGACATCCAGGCTTAGGAGTAGCTCATTCTCATCCAAATGTCGGTTTTTTATTTTCTCAATGAAGAATAAGGAATCTTTGATAAAGGAGCTTGTGTTCCCTACTAAAGGCTTTAATTTGTTTGCATGGTATTTGGTAAGCCTGTAGGTAGGGGAGCCTATGGTATCTACTATGGGCCGAAGAGGAATACCTGGTTTGTGGGTCTTGGGAAGTCCATATATCCTTGGGATCAAAGGATCAGAAGTAAGGAGTTTTTTTCTTTATTTCATCATCTTTGGATGATTTCTTAATGGTCTCCGCAACTTCTTTTGTAATGCGACAGAGAGGATTCTTATGGAGTTTTTTTATAGCAGCCACTTAGATCCAAATGGGTTTTCATCTTTGCCACATAGTATTCTTTATTGGGGATAACTATGGCTCTTCCTTTATCCACCTTCAAGATGACAATTTGATCGTTCTTTCTGAGTTCCTTGAGGGCCCTGTATTCTTCATTGGAAATGTTAGGTTTTGGTGGTTTATCTGTCCTTAAAGTGCGGGCACAGTTCTGTCGCACTTTCTCAACTTCATTTTCGGGAAGATGTTTAATGCCTTCTTCTATGCTACAAATGAGATCTTCAACCGGAATCTTTTTGGGGACAATAGAAAAATTGAGACCTTTCTTAGGAAGAAGAATTAAGTTATGTGTTGGAAAGGTTGACTACCAACCGGTTCGGGTCTCTTGACCTGTTTTTAAATTGAGCGTGTTGATGTGTGAGTTTTTTAAATGGTGGATTTCTTGGTTCGAATGATGTTTGTTGTTGGTGGTCACGATCAAGAGGATGTTTCACCTTAGTGTGGTGATGCGTTGGCTTATGCCGTAGCTGGTCACAATCCGAAGAAGGTTGATGGGCACCTTCATTCAAACTACAATCTCGATCTCAGTGAGCGGCTTGTAGTTACGTGATAGGTAGAGCGATCAGCAAGCGATGTCGCTGTGGTTGAGTGAATGGCTGAGTGTGATGTGGTAGAGTGGCTTGGTTGAGCACAATATAGATGAACATGATCTAGCTGAACACCGATGGCTTAAAAACACTAGGCAACTTCAATAGCGGTCTGATCACGCTGGGCGAGAGGTTGATCACATTGGGTGAGTTAAGTGTGATATCGTTGGGCGAGCTGGACGTGATCTTGTAGAGCTAGCGGCTGATTGGGTTGAGCACGATCTAGCTGGGATCCTTTAACATTGGTGGCCTGAACATGTTGGGCGTCTTCAACAAGGAGCTGATCACACTAGGGGAGAGGCTGAGTAAGGGGCTGTGTAAAGTGAACTGGCTCTGGCTGGTTGTTCAGATGGCTTCTCATACTTTTCATCCAACACAGTTAATTAGATTGCTGCTCTTATTCATCATCATTTTCCGGATCAATTTGTTGGTTTTGGTTTTGGTTGTTCTGTTCTAGCTTGGCGAATTTTTTTTTCTGCTTAGTCGTGGTCTTCTCAAAAGCTACGTTGCCTCTATAATAGGAGCAGCCATCCCAATAGTCCCACATATCCTTGTCAAGAGTGTTAGAAAGCAGGAGGTGAATCTCCAAGAGTTCAAAATCCAGTTTGTATAAGGAAAAATGAAGACCTCTGATCTGGTCATGAATCAACATCAAACTCATTTTGTCAAAAAAGTGATTATTACGATTGCTTCTTAGGATGTGTGAAACCCTAGCGAATGTTGGAATCATATGATTGTCTTTGCATTTTTTAAGAAAAGAAAGATGACCAATCTTCATTCCTTTGGAGATCCAGATCTTCTCTAGGTGTCTTAGATTTCTCAGGGTATCTACTCCATACCGGTCAATAATAGTTTTGGCTAAGAATCCGCAGTGATTGCTAATGGCATCTTGCGAAGAATCTGCGGTAGGTAATGGTATATTGTCGACGTTTCAAGCCATCCTTGGCTCATCTTCAGGACCTTATAGATGTCTGAGATGATCAATGAATGTCACTTCATATAAATATAGACCCCTCATAGAAAGCCGAGAGCTAGGGTTTTTAATTAATTTTAGTGAGCCGCGACCTGCTAATGGTATAAAATGTTTTTAATTTTAATGTTATAAAATGTTTTTAATTTTAATTTAATTTGAAAATGTTTTTTTTTTAAGATATTAATGAATTTTTTTTAATTATTAAATTTAAAGTTTTTATTTTAATTTTTTTTAATTTATGTTTTTTTTTTATTTTTAAATTTATGTTTTTTACATACAAAATGGCATGTAATTGTTCATGCTTTATACAGATTTACATCTTGTTGTCACATCATTGCTGATGTAACTACTTGTCTTTTGCAAGTGAGCCTAAGAATATCCATGACTAATAAAAAACACTGTCATAAAAGATTGTCTTTTGAAAAAAAACAACAATTTGAGGCAGAAACTGGAAGGGAATGTTTGTCGTCCTCTGAGCTTGTGTACACATAAAAAGAGTTGAGTCCAGCATGTCTTATGTAAACTACTGCATTTTTCTTGAAGACTGTCCAAAAATATTTCTGTAACAGGGATTTAGTGAGGAAAAATAAGAAAAGGCCTGTGGAGGTACTCCTTGGCCTCTGTGTACTTTATCTCCAAGATTTTCCAATACCCCCATTTCCATATTCATTCCTACCTTTGAGAGTTTGTCCGCATCTGTGTTTTGTTCCCTGTAGACATGTTTGAACAGAATTGATTCAAAAATTGAGAGAGTCCTGTTTACCTCTTCATAGAGCGTGTCTAGTGTAGAATTTCTGCATCTCTAAGTCTTATTTATCCAATTTATTACAACCATTGAATCACCAAAAAATTGAAGCTTTTTGCAGTTTCTTTCAATTGCAAAACAAAGGAGAAGTTTCAAGGTCATAATCTCAGCATAGTTGTTGGTATCGGATCCCAGTCCCATGGAGATTTAGAAAGAGTGGTTTGAATTCAGATATAAGGTGGCTCCTCCCCCACATGTCAAGTTTTGAGAAGCACCATAAAAAAAGGCCCAAGGGATTTTTTTTTCAACTATTCAGGAGCAATGATTCTTGGAGAGGGGTTGTTCTTTGTTTGACGAAAGTAAGAAATGATATCCAAACCCTTCCTTGGTACTTCCTCTCGGGTGCTGGATTTTTCAAGGAAAATGACCTTGTTTTTGGCCAACCATATTCCCCAGATGTGGATGAGCAGGAGGGCTCTGAGCTGGGTAGTTTGAGGGGATGAGGACCAATCCTTCCATGCCTCTTCCACTATGCTACCTTTCTAGTTGAAAGTGGAGGAGGTAAAAGATTTGGAGTGCTCCCATACCTATTTGGAAAAGGTACAATTTAGGAAAAGTTGGTTTGTGTTTTCCTCATCATCCTTGCATAAGCTGCACCACCCAAGCCCTGCTATCTATCTTTTCTGTAGATGATCCCATGTAGGGATTTTGTTTGCAAGAGTACACAAAGTGAATATTTTTGCCTTTAGTAGGCATTTAAGCTTCCAAATACCTTTCTGCCACCATTTCTGATTTTCCTGAAAGTGTTGTAAACAAAGTTGTTGATATCAAAGCTTTAGGGTGTATTTCCCATGTTTTTCTTTTTCCCAAATCAACTCATCTTCTGTGTTGGTTATCCGGATGTGAGATGATTATAGAGCTAGGGTGTACTGATCCCATATCCTTTCCCATTGGTCTGGAAGCTCTAGATCCTGACTCTTCCTCCAACCTTGATGCCAGATGTTGGATGAGATAGGGTCTTCTATTTGATTCAATGGAAACACCCCTTCTGATGGATTAGTTGAATTAATTGTTGAGGAAGTATGTTGTTCTGAGCGCATCCTGGCCATGGGTCCGCTCATATTCTTACTTTTGTGCCATCCCCTACCTTCCTTGTTAAATTTCCATATGCTTAGCTAACACATCAGTATTTCATTTCATTTTCATAACAAAAGCATATAAACATGATCACTTAAAGATAGAAAAGCACAACCATACAAAAGGAACACAAAGATTTATCCTGGGAAAACCCTAAAGGGAGAAACCCAGCGAAAGCTTCCTCAATATAGATGCCCCAAAAAGATAAAAGATAAAAGATAAAATCAGCAAGGAGATCAAAGCCTGATCCTCCTCCTTCTCCAACTACTTCTCTTCTCCACTAATGTGCTACACAAGTAAGAGTGTGTGTGTCTCAAATGAGGAGCACTACACCTCTATTTATATTCATCCGTTCACTTAAGTTAACTCATTTGACATGTAGGCTCGAGTTAAATCATGTAGGCTCGAGTTACACATGTAGGCTCAAGTAACCACACTGGGGTGCTGATCACCCACCTTTACAATTAGAGGGGACTACCTCATGACTCTTATTAGTTCTTCCGATTAGGAGCATTGGGGTACAATGTAATACAAGTGGTTCTCCCGATAGGACCATCGGGGACCACAAAAAAATACATATAGAATATTCTTCGAAGTTACAATATTTCAACATTCCTGACCATACCTTCTGAGAAAAGTGGGAAGGATTTGCATAAGGTTTTTCAGATGATGGATCCATTTGGAGGTTTTATGGTTCCCATATCCTTGATCCAATCCAGAACCGGGGTTGGTAAAATGTATTTGTGGATGATGACTTCTTCCCACAGGCTCTGAGTTGAGATGAGTCTCCAACCTATTTTTGCTGCCAAAGCTTTTGCAAAGAAAAAAATGTTTTTGATGCCCCATCCTCCCATTGATTTTGGTCTTGCAATTTGGTGCCATTTAACCAAGGGGAGAACCTTTTGGTCTTTTTTCCCTGACCATAGGAAAGTGGTGCAGATTCTTTGAGATTTGTTCAGAATTGATTTGGGAATCCATGCCAATGCCATCCAGAAGACTAGAATTGATTCTAATACTGATTTTATCAATACTAACCTGCCATCTCTTGATAGCGATCTATTGCACCAGTTGTTGATTATGTATTCCAATTTAGCAAGCAACCAGCTCCAATCCTCTTTTTTATAGCAATTTGGTTTGAGTCTGAATCCCAGGTATTTTATTTCGTCATCCAGGGAGAGTTGTTGATAAGGGAATAGCTCCTGAAAAGATCTCTAAATTTCCTCCTCCAAGTTTATTGCTGTAAGTGAGGATTTCTGAAGATTTATTTGCATTCCTATGTCTTTGCAAAAATAGGATTAGGATTTCTGAGAGTCTTTCTGCTTCTCTTTTTGAGTCATTACAAAAAATAAGGATGCCATCCACAAATAATAAATGTGTTATGCTCAAGTTTGTGGTAATTCTGATTCCTTCAAATAGTCCTCTTCTTTTTGCATCTAGAATAGATTTACTTAAACCTTCTGGAACTAGTAAGAAGAGTATAGGGGATAGCGGACAATCCTGTTTTAATCCTTGCTCAGCATGGAAAAAAGCGGAAGCTGCTCCATTGATGAGGACTACAAAGGAGTCAGGTGTGATGCATACAAAAATCCATTTTATGAAAGGATAGTTGAAACCCAGATGAGTGAGGAGTATCCTGAGATAGATCCAACTTACTCTATCAAAAGCCTTAGAGAGGTCAATTTTTAGGATCACCCCCTTTGATTTTTTTGTTTTTGTGCTGTGAAGACCCTCTTGGGAAACCCCTATAGCTTCATGAATTTGTCGATCCTCCAAAAACCCAAACTGTTTCTTGGAAATGATTTTAGAAAGGACCTTCTAAAATCTCTATGCAATTATCTTGGTGACCGCCTTATAAGTTATGTTGCACAGTGAGATAGGCCTGTAGTCCTCCAAACTTTCTGGATTGTCCTTTTTTGGAATTAGGGTTAGAAAAGTTGAGTTCAGGGGTAGGTGGAGGACACCATTTATTCTTGTTTCCTCTACCAGTTGTAATAGGTCTGGACCAATGGTGTCATACCCAGCTAGAAATAATTCTAGTGTCCACCCATTAGGCCCTGGGCTTTTGTCTTTTTGAAAGCTGAGTAAAGTTGCTTTCACCTCCTCCTCTGAAACTTCTTCCATTAGCTCCAGATTATTTTCCTCACTGATACTTCCTGGGAAGCACTGAGATATTTGAATTACTTCAGCTATGGTTGCTTGTTGGTCTTCTTTGAAAATGTTTTCAAAATATTTCTTCCCTGTTTCTACTAGGTCTTCAAAGGTGTTTGATGTCTCATTGTTTTCTTTTTTTAACTCCAAGATGGTATTGTTTTGGTCCCTGCCTTTTGCAAATGACTGGAATAATTTTGTATTATTGTCTCTGCATTCCATCCAAATTGCTCTACTTTTTGGTCTCAAGACCTCCTGTATTTCCATTAGGATTTTGGTCCTGGAGGCTTCCAATGAATAGAGTTTCTCTCTGTCCTCTTGAGTGAGGAAACCCACGCCTCTTTGTTTTGGAGTTCTTTCAAGTCCTCCTCAATTTGGATGATTTCCTAATCATCTTGATTCTTCTTATTTGTTTCCCACTCCTTAAGTAGCTTTTTTATTCGGAGTATGTTTTGAGAGAAATGAATGGCAGCCCTAATGCCATTTCTTGTCTGATAAGGTATCCAATTTGATTAAATGAGTTGAACTACCTCTTCATTTTTGAGCCATGTAGAATAGAGCTTGAAAGGGCTTGCCAGTTTTTTTGGTTGTTTATGGATTTCCAGGCATATGGGTAGGTGATTCGAGTCCGCTCCTAAATCCACCCATTGTTTGAACATAAAATCTTCCTCCAGAAGGTCTTCTGATAACAAAAATCTATCCAGTCCCTTCGTTATTCTTTCTTCTCCCACTTGTTTGTTTGACCAGGTTGGTTTTAGAATCTGTGGATCTAGGTCTACTAATTTTGAGTCGATCAGGAGGTTGCTGAAATAAGGGGCTAAAGGATCTGTTCATGCTTTTGGCCCCCATATTTCATGAGCTCCTAATGTGAAATTGAGATTCCCACCAATAATCAATTTTATTTCTTTAATAAAACCATATTTTCTGAGAGAGTCCCAGAATTCTAATCTATTAAAATAAGGCCCATAGATGTTAACAATTGCTAGAGTTACATTTGTCTCTGCCCAACAGAGCTGGGATCCTATCCCGAAGGAGGATCCCCAAGAGTTTGTACATCGAATACTTGAGTTCTTCCATCCAATTGCTAACCCTCCTGAGTGTCCAATAGCACTCCATGCTGTGAATGAATAGAGCGGTAAAAGTGAGGATAACAAGAATTCTACTTTCATCTCTAGTCACATGGTTTCTTGCAGAAGGATGACTTTTGGCGATTGGACCGCAATCATCCTCTTTAGGGCAAGATTTTTTTGGGTACTTGCCAGACCCCTGCAATTTAGTGAGAGAAAGTCATTTTGGAACCCCGTCTGGGGTTTGCATTACTCTAAGTGCCCCGAATAGGGTTTGTTGTCTTCCACTTGCTTGATCCCTAAGTGCCTTGTTCTAGGCCACGGAGAGATGTGAAGGTATTCCCCTTCCTCTGTCTTTGGAGGTGATACTAGGGTTTACCCCAAGCCCTTTAGCAGGGACTCTTTGATTCATCAAGACTGGAACATCTCTTGAATGGAGGTGGAAGCGAATAGAAGTGGATAGGTTGGACAAATAAGGTTTTGAGAGCAGAGAGGAGACTTCCAAGTTGCTGGCCAAAGTTATTTGTCGGTGGGGAGCAGGGGAGTAGCTTTGGGTGGGGGTGGGACTGGTTGTGAGGGGAGGAAACAATTTTTTGTCCTCATTTAAAGATAAAAAATTCAAATTCTTTCTAAGTGAAGAGGGATTCATATCCAATGAGGTCGATGAACTCGATTGAAGCTTTGGTTTCTGAAGAGGTCCCTCCTCTGCTGCTGCGGGCATTTCCTCTGATTGTTCCAGCAGGTGATCTGTAGCTTCCGGTGTATGATTTTATTCTACTAAGACTAGATTCAAAGCAGTGCCCTTTGGACTCGAAGCCTATGTTCGTTTGGCCCATTTCTTCCTTCCTGATGATGATGGAACATAATTTGGACAATTCTTATCCAAGTGTCATGTTTCATGGCATTTGTTACATTGAAAAGGGAGCCCTTCATAGTCCAATAGCTCTTTCCTTATCTTAGTTTGCCAAATTAGGTTTATATGATCCCAGAGAATTGTTCTAATGTTCAGTGAGAGTAAGATCCTTGCTACCTTCTTGATTTTTGTTTGCTGGTAAGAGAGATCCGCCTTTATGAAGGTCCCTAGCGCCCTTCCGATATCACCAAGTGATGTCGGGTTACAAAATTCCAAAGGTAAACTTGGAAGTCAGACCCATACTAGAATTGTGTCCTGTCTTTTTGTATCTGCGTTGAATAACAACGACCACCTCTTCAAATGGAAGGAATTTTTCCCAAAGGTCCATACTTTCTTGAGGATGAAGCTTGCATCCTCTCTGCGGCTGAAACAGAAGCCAAACCATCCTTTTGCTAGCGGGGTGATTTCGGGGTCTTCCCCTTGAAAGCCAGTCCAATTGTTTCTAACCCATTCTTCCATTTTTCCCTTGCGTGGGGTTTCACTCTCTAATTTTCCCAACCAGGGCCATCCCTTCCATCTCTTGGGTTTCTTCCATTGAAACTCTAACTCCACAGATTATGTTTACGATTCCTTCAGAAGGGTTTAAGCATCGGTTTTTCCAGTTTTGGAGCTTGGAAGGGTTCTGTCCGAGATGCTATCAAAGAAAGTACCTTCTCCTTCCAAGTTGGGGTTCCACAATGGATTATTTGGGAATCCTTCCAATGGCCTTGCGGTCTGCTCTTCTTCTCCTGTGGATGCGAGCTGCTATAAGAACGAGTCTATCCCCTTGTGCAAATTGTTGTCTGGATGTGGAGAGATTTGATGTAGCGTTGCTTGAATGGAAACACTGTGGGTAATTACTGCATCGAAGCCATGTAGGGTTTGTCCTGTTGAGAATAATGTGTATGGTGCACCTCCTAGAAATGGGTTTAGAGGTCGAGCTGCGAAATGCCTGAGCAACCCTTCCTCAGCGAAGGGCGGTGAGTCTAAAACCCTAGCACCATTTCCAACTAGCAATTTCTCTAGGTTGTTCTGGACTGTTTCCGATGACGGGATTCCGATAATTTTTGGGGTCGAGAAAATGTTTAGCCCCTGCCACGGGTCCTCTATGTATTCCATCATATCTTCTACCAGTAGACCTACTCCTGGATCCATGTTGACCGTGACCATTTTCCACCCATTTGAAAAACCAAAAATCCGAAAACTGTCTTCTACTCCTTTCGTTGCTGCCTTTTTTTTAATTTATGTTATAATAGTTTAGTGTTATTATAAAGTTTTTCTAAGAAAATTATTAAAAATTTATTATGGTTCTATTAAAATTTTAATTTATCCAATTTAAAATTTTATTAATTTATAATTAAATGTTTTTTAAAAATTGTTACGTAATTGATGTTTTATAGAGTTATAATTTTTATAAACCTAAGTTAAGTTTTTAATATTTTAAGTTAGGCTTTTTAGTATTGTTCTATTAATTTTTTTTTATTTAATTAAAGTTATTAATCATTTATTTTAAAAATAAGATTTAAATTTTAATAAAAGTTTTTTAATTAAAGGTTAAATCTAAATGTTCAATTAATTTTTAATTTAAATTTTTAGGTTTTGTTAATAGGGAAAATATTTAGTTTGGTTGCCTTAATTGAGAAAGGTTAGGGAGAAACGGCCTGCTAATGGTCAAGACACCATCCCTATTCAAACAGTTGGGGTGTTTTATGATTTCTATAGCCTCCCTGATCCTCCTTAAAAACCAATTATCAACGTGAGCCAAAAGTTTCATGTCTTCTATCCTTATTGGGTGTTTTGTGCCATGGGAGTGTTGGGCTAAAGCAGATTTATGCTTTCTATTTAGCAGGATGTCTGCTCAATGTTCTTTCACTCTTGTTTTGATGGATCTCCCTGTTTCACCGATATAGGCCTTCCCGCATTCACATAGAATCATGTAACCACCATTTTTCACGGAAGGGTCAATGGCGTCTTTGACTATTTTCAGGAGCTTTATGATGTTGTTTAGGGGAGAGAACATAGAGTCAATAATTTTCTTCTTTACACCTTGACACCTTGAATGTACAGAAGAAAAGCCTTGTGTTCACCTACCTTATTTTCTTTGAGGCGCCTGGATTTTTCCGTTTTGGAAAAATCTCTCCTGATTTGGTTTGAGTCATACCCATTACTTAAGAACACATCATGTAAGTGTTATTTTTCAGCTTCTAGGTTCTCTGTATCTAAAATCCTAATGGCTTTGGTGATCAAGGTATTCATAACTCCTTTTTTTTGTGTGGATGATGATGAGAAATATCATGAAGGTATTGCTCAGTGTGGGTTTTCTTTTTGTACACCTTGTGAGATACGCCCCTTGTATTGTTTTCTGATAATTAGTGTATCAAGAAAAGGCAGGCAATTACTCTCCTCCAACTCCATTGTAAATTTAATGGAGTTAGATTGTTTGTTAAGGTGATCCACAAATTTACCTAGCTCATCTCTTCCATGTGCCCAAATTAAGAATGTGTCATCCACAGACCTTGACCACCTCTCAGGTTTTAAATGTGTCATGGATAGATATTTTTGTTTGAATTTTTCCATAAAGAGGTTGGCTATAATCGGTGAGAGAGGAGAGCCCATGGATACCCTGCATGTTTGTTCATAAATCTCTCCACCAAGTTTTGAGCTTTGAGTGTAGAAAGATCCTATTGGAATAGCTAGGTTATTATCATAGTTAGATTGGATTTGATTAATGTTTGATCAGCAAATATGCATAATACATTAGAAAATGACCAAGAAGATTAGAAGCTATGAAATTATGCATAATACATTATTTTATTGGTAGAGGCACTTTTTAGAGGGAACTCACCAAGAAGAGAAGTGAGCTGGATGAACTTTGCATTAGATAGGGATGGAATCTATGCATCCAATCAAATAGAACAAAGAATCCTAGGTTTTGTTGAAACATAATAAAATTAAAAAAAATAGTTAAATCACGTAGAATCATAAGTTGAAGAATTTTCACACATTGATATGCAAAGGAAATGCAAGGTGTTGTTATTGTCTTCCTATACGATCCTTCTTTTCTCCAATTACATCATTCACCTGGCTCAACAGCCTTTAAAAAAGCATATTTCATCAAACAAAATTCTATTTTGTTTTGATGAAATGCTAGAATTTCTCGTTGCAAAATATGAGGAATCACCAGCTACTGAAATAGGGATATTCCGAGAGCTACTGAATCATTGAAATTCCACATTTTTAAAACAACCTTTGCAAGCTATACATTAGTTGACAAAATCACTATCATGAAATTATTATCTTGAGTGGATTTGCTTTTTAAAATAAAGGGATAAGTGGTAATAATTTCTATACCGTTACCACGACCTAATCTTGAAATATTATCCAATCATTTATCACTTGATTTCTAACATTTGATCTTGAATATTCATAAGTTTGTGAAATTGGAATGTTGGTCATTGTATGGTTTGGTACCTTATCGGAGTTTATGTGAATTATATTTCCAAAGCCTTCCATTTACTCTGCGAGTTATGCATGACCCAACTTTATTATGTGATCTCGATCTTTGTGATAAGCTTCATTGTCGATTTTATTATTGCATGTGAAAGGTTTGGCATTGATGGTTAGGCTGCGTATGTCATGTATTATATTTGCCACCTTCGAAGGTTAAAGGTCTATGTATTATCTTTCAAAGGTTTAATCCTTATGATTTTTTCGACCCATGCCATCGCCTCCAAATTCGATCCACCTGCTGTAAGGTTGATTTGGTATTATTGCCTTTGTACTCCAATCTGTCCATCACATTCAATGGCTGGTATGTGACCTACGTCGTGGCTTTATCCTCGTTCAACACCTGTGGTATATGCAATGAGTGGTCTCATGTCAATAGCCCGGGATAAATAATGGCAAGATCAATTCAATCTCGAGTTGTTTGCCATCGTTTCTTATTTTGATTGCCTTGCTGTGTTATCATTCCCCTTCATGCCGAAGTTTCAGGGTTATCGGCTACGTTTATTCATGTCGCAGCTGGTTTGTGAAGGTATCGGGCTCCGTTGCTTAGTTTTTCTCCTTGGTCTGCACCCTGAGTGCTCGCTCTCTAGTTTGCTGTTGAGTTTTGATCTTTGGTATCTTTTCTGGGTAAGGCTGCGTGCATGTGCACAGTTAGTCATGGTGTCGGTGGTGAGAGTCGAGCCTTGTGAGATGAAGCTTCTTGATTTGAACCCTGACCTTTTAACCAAGGTCGAAGCTGTCGGGTGGTTGTCGTTTATCAGTAAGTTCTCGGATTTGAACCCTGAAGTGACGAGGATGTTTGCTCTGTCTTTGGCCTACTTTCAGGTTAAGGTAGGTGATCTTCAGTTTCGAGTGGATGAACGCTCAGTTGCGCTTGCAACTGGTCTGCCATTAACAGGCGAAAGATGGTTTAAATATAAGCAAATGAACATAACCGAATGGAGGCAGCTACTGAAAAACCCCTGTCAAGAGGTATCATTCCAAACTGGTGTGTCTCGCAAATTCTTTAAAATGGAATGGCGCCCGGTATTGGACTTAATACACAGGTACGTGACTTGTGAAGGTCTCCTTTCTTCGGCCTACGTTTACCATCTTCGGTTGATGTCTGTATTTATCAATTTCCCTCTGAATTTACCTCATTACCTAGTTCAGATTCTGTTTAAAATGTCCTCTGCAATTAAAAAGGGCCCGAAGTACATTAGTCATAGCCTTTTCCATCACGGATTGGTTAGAATGTAAATTGAGAGGGAATTGTTGAAATTAGACCGGTCATGGGATGAGTTCATTGAGTCTAATGGTTTTTCAGCCTTTTGCCACTGTCAATTTGATTGTCCTGAGGAATGTAACATGCATCAAGATCCTAGTCGAATTTCGGTTTCACCTTCACACAAATCTGTGTCAAATGAACCGGTGTCAAAACCTACTGGTTGTGTAAGCCCCAGGGCTTGCAATGAGTCAGTTGCTCATCCTGTAAGTAGCCTCGGTACCCCTGTTCCCTCTAAGTGCGTAAAGAAGTCTTCGGGTTTGTCTCCTGTAACCCCGAAGTGAAATACTGATACCTGAGAACAATCAGGTAAGAGGT
This sequence comes from Pseudotsuga menziesii, assembly GCA_001517045.1. NCBI lineage: Eukaryota > Viridiplantae > Streptophyta > Pinopsida > Pinales > Pinaceae > Pseudotsuga > Pseudotsuga menziesii. The sequence goes on from LPNX010345751.1 coordinate 104,145, forward strand.
CAAATATTAAGCTTGTTGGTAGGTTCACGCGAAGCATGGTTGATAGGGGTCGTAACATCAAGCCTCCTAGGAGCAATAATGTTTATGTGGAAATAGTCGTGCTTGACGACGAAGAACAGAACCCTGTTTTGTCTGATGTCGGTCGTGGCATTGAACCTGAGTTTATCTCGAACCTTGCAGATGATCCTCCTCCTGTGTTTGACAAGGATCTTCGGGTTGATACTGGTGTTGATCCTCCATCTAAGGGGAAGACTGTAGGGACAGACTTACCAGGTGCCTATCAAGCTGGGGATATGATTCACCCACTGTTTGTTAATTGCTTGTTGGATAAGATTCACAGGATGGAAGGAAGAGTGACAGAAATATTAGCTCATCGTGATATTGTTGAGGCTGAGAATTTAAAATTGAAAGAAAAGGTGGATTCAGATGACAAATGTTTGCTGCGTATTAAAAAGCATAAGAATCGTTTCATCCGTCGAGTCTTGAAATTGCAGAATGAAAACCATAAGAATGAAGAGAGAGTATGAGAGCTTAATGCTCAAATTACTCTTATGCAATTTAAGGGTTCGTCGCAGAATCCATCAAGTGGTGTGAGCATTCATGTTTTTAACGCTCCTATGAATTTATAATGGGTTGAAGTGCACCTACTATTGGTTTCAGTTTTGAAGTTATGATAGATTGATAATCAAGTCATTTCCTTACAGGTATTTGGTTTGTATTAATTCATTTATTATTTAGTTTATTTTATTTCCTTTTTATGTGTGTTTAATTATATTTCTTTTGTGTGCAATATCGCAGGTAATGTTTTGGATCTTCTCTCTCGAATTTTGTTGATTACGGTCTGGATGATCCCTACAAATCGGGAACAAATCGATTGGTGAAGATTGTTTTCCAGGTGTCACAATGTAGTTAGTGTCTTTGTCGATTTTATGATTTTGTGCTATGTACTGAATCTATCCAATTTCAAAACATTTAATGTATATTAAAAATGACATGTTTCACTTGTCATTTTTAACGAAATTGGATATGATTTCGATTTTATGGTTTCTGGTTGTTTAGAACCATTTCTCTATGAATTGGTTATTTAAAGAGACATTGGGTATTGAGAAAAGGGTCGATAGTTTGGGGAAAGAAGGACACAAGACCACTGCTTGATGTTCCTGTGACTTATGGCAGTTTGCTGTCAGCAGCTACAGTATTTTAAACTGGTGATACTTATATATGTTTACAGTATTTTTACTTTGCATATGTGTTATGGTATCGCTTAGTCTTGTTGCTTTTCCCACATAATTAATGTTTGTTATGATCTCTTTAATGAATTGTGCAAATATTTTATATATAATTGTCGACTTAGGCTGATTTCAATTTGCTGATGTATGTTGTGTTGTAAATTTGATGATTGACATCATAACATACGTGATGTATGCGTCTAGTGTATGATCTTGTTTAATTTCTAAATTTCTTGTGAAAATTTTCAAGATTATTTATACAGTAGTCCTATTGGCAGATTCGATTTCAGGTTTATGTTTTTAACGCTCCTGATCAGGATAGGACTTAGAGTAGAGTAGTAGTTTCCTTTTAATTATTTTTCTGGAAACCCATTTGAATCAGATCTTTATCGTTATATTACATTCAGTTTTTTTTTTTTTTTTTTTTTGTAATTAATGTACGAGTGTTTATAATATATCTCTGTAGAATATCAACTCTGTTAATATTCAGTTTATTTTTATTCCTGTATTTTAAATTAACCTTTTCAAGTAGATTCAATTTAACAGATTTCTCTTGTAATATATAACATTAATTAACTTGTGTAGTCATAGGTATAGATCTGATTAACAAATTGTAGTCTTAGTTTTAATCCTCTCCTGTAGCGGGGAATAACTTTAGGAAAGGCAACGGGGCCTTATTCCCGTCAGGAATAGCTATTCAAACGACTGAGAGCATCTCAAAAACTCTTGGATCGGGTTGTTCCTCGGTTGTCTCTTGTGTCTATTTCGGCCCGTCAACAAGACAATATATACAATGTATAGAAGCCAATGAATTTCCACTATAATAAATTAACCTAAATAACATTTTCTTTAACATAAAGTACAATATCAAGGTATTTGTGTAGGGCATGGAGGAATCGAACCATGAACATCCTAATCGTAAGGCAGGTGATTTTCCATTGAGCTAGAACCCTTTAAAGCATTAGGAGAGAAGGATATTGTGAACACGTAGGACTGTGTTAATGCCTAGATTAGAACTTTCTAATCCTCCCTAATTAATCCATATTTCACACATGTATCTTATAGTTTTAAATAATGAGATAAATGTTTAAGGACAAGCCAATGCTTATCCACTTTACGAGCGCATCATCACAATATTACATTTAAAGGTAATGTGGAATCCATAAGGGTAAACTCATGCCTTCAACAATGATAACTAGTAGAATAATTTTATAATCATGTTAATGCCTAATTTTATTACAACAAATGGAGGTAGTCGAAGATCAAACATCAAGCATTCTAACCAAGTGTTGATAAAAATGACCTCTAGTTGGGTATAGAGTCATATTATAATGAGATTCATTTGTTTATATAGGTTCAAAATATATGAATGGTGAAGTCCCTACATCCAAAAAAATAAAAACCATAGTGATGGATGTTATTGATTGTTGTCATCGATTTTATCATTTCACTAAATCATGATATCTAAGAATTTATTAAGAGAGTACTTCATAGAAAATCCTAGTCTAATTGCTTAGACATTTATAGTCACTCTAAAAAGTAAAATTCTAGAGAGTTCAATGTTGCAATAGGAAAGGGGTCAATGAGATTTGAAATCCCGGTTATTAAAATTAAATTCAAAACATAGAAATTTGAAGAATAAGCAATTTTAATCAACAAGTAATAATGTTATCCAAGGCTGCAACAATGCTTCATTAGATTGACATTGGAGAGAAGGGAAAGTTCTTTGTTCACTCTAGTTAGGAAGAGGTTGAATGCACTGCTTCATGTTTTATTGGCATGGAGTCACACGAAGGGTGGATCACCCATTTCAAGCACATAATGGCGGAAAGCTATTCTCATCATTCATAATAATAGTAAGGGGGGAATAATTTAAACGTTACATGATGTTTTATAACAAATTGATAATGGATAATAATGAACATCACTGAATATCTATTACGTTTTCTTTTAATTATGTCCAATGCTTTCTTTCTCTTTACCAACAACTAAAACATAGTTGTGTCATGCTATATGATCCGTCTACACCTCCTTTAAAATATTTCTATTTGTTCTATAAACAACAATATAAAAAGTAGCTTGATGGATCTCATCACATATTCTCAATGCGAATCTAAATACATATTCGGAACAAGTAATACAATATCATGTCCACGACTAAACCAAAAGGGCCAATAATTTCCTTGCATAATTCCCTTGTAGTGTTAAAAGTGGCATTTTATAGAACTATGTCCCAATGTATCATGATGAGTCTTTTCCTCATCCTCGTTAAACTAAAATAAATCAAACCAAATTGGAAGATGAAAAATGAAGTGGAGTTATTGCACACTAAGTTTCATTTTCAAAACATCAAATCAATGATGTCTATATTGGGCCCATAAAAAGCACCTTCACCTTTATTAGTATGAAAAAACCTGTATAAACAAACAACCTACAAAGAAGCTCATTTGTTTCTTTTCTTATTCTACTAGATTATTAATAGCCCAAGGAATTTAAATAGTAAAGGTGAAGAATGGTATCAGTGTACAGTAATAACAACCGGAAGTGCAATTAATTCTACCAAAAGAATATGTCCCCATCTCGTTCTATTGCTAAATAATTTCTAGAAATTTCGAATACATGATACTAAAAGAAATAGAAGGGAATTAATCATGCATGCTCCCAACTTTGTGGAAAAACAAGGAGAAAGTGGTATTGAATGACACTAAGGATTGTTTTAGGGGAAAAAACCCCTCCTCTATGTTTTCCTCACCATTTACTTTGGTTTTTCTAGGTAAAAGTTTTTCTTACTTTGATTTTTTTTTTCTTCTTTTTTGGTGATTTTTTTCTTTACTTTGGAAAGAGATTTACCGCTAATCACTGATAAAGGTTTCTAAATATTCTTTTGTTAGTACATATTACGTCTCCAACCATTGTTGTTGTGGGTCTCTCTCTATGATTGTATAGAAACATAGTGTGGACCAATTTGAAACTTGACAATTCGTCGAAACGTGTACATAGTGTTTGCACTAAGGCTTACATGGTGCTTTAGTAGGTTCTTTAAGGATTCTGTATGGAAACAAAATTCACTATTACTATTCGTTTGTTGGATTTTGTCTGGAGAGAACTAGAGGTTCTAGTATCTTGAAGATCTACATCTAATAGGTAATTCTACCGGCTGGTAGTCTATCGACTCAGACCAAACAGTAAATGAGATTAAAATCAATAACCAAGAATAACAAAAAGAAGTCCTGTCTTCCTATTCTAAGGCTGCGTCTTGTAATAATTCATTAAGAAAAAATTGTGACCAATTGATTTGAACACCTTCTGCACAAAATGCAACCAACATTACTGAACCTGCTGTACATTGATTTAGGCATGATGCGCGAAAAATTTTGTATGATAATATCGTTGTTGTCGTGTGAATAGAAGGATCACTAATAGAGGATATTGAGAACCCTCTGATGGACCTGACCAGGTCATACTTATCCTTGACGTTCGCAATGTGTTCTAGGTTGTTTTCCCTCTCCAAGACTGATAGTGGGTCTATTCATGCCCTTGGAAGTCCTGTAATTGCTGAAATAAGGTTGACATCAACTAAATACAGTTTGTCTAACCAAATGAATCCTCCATGAAAGATTACCATCAGCTACCTTACATAACTACTTACTTCTATTCTTCAGCCAAAGTAAGGAATTAATAGTAGTGACAAAAACCCATATTGTTCCAGTCCTTTCACCCATTTCATTGCAATGAACCAGTTTGGTGAATCATGCATATCTTTTACTAGTTTCATGTAATTCTTTCTATCGAGGTCTATTAATTTGCTTGTGTCTTCATATTCAAAGGATAAATTTTGTAATTTGGCCATGATATCATGAAGTACTATCATACCTTTTGGTATTTTGGGTGTTATTAGTGTAACAGAACCCTTGCTAGGGATGGTAACCCGTGACGCATCATTGGCATAATATATGGTGGCAATAAGTTCCTGGTTTCAAATTCCTCTTGGTTTTTATGGCTTGGAGGTGTTGCTGTAGATTTATCCTTTCTCTGTTTATTCATCGTCTGCTCCCCCTTTGAAGTTGGTGATGCTCTTGGTTCTTGTCTTCTATGTTTCCGTGGAGGCCAAGGTGGGACTTGGGAAGCAGTTGGGCTAGGTTGGTTCCTTCGGGGCATATATATTGCAGCGTATTCCATGATAGGAGTAGTTGATGCTTGTCTATATTAATGTTCCATGGTAGGATTAGCACTCGATATCATAATGACCATAAAATGGGCTTGAATCTTTGGGTTGCAGAAAATACTCACTCCTTTTTGTTCTAGGTACAATGAATCTGGATGTAGTAACAACGTATAATAAGAAACACTATATTTTTATAGTTGTCCTTTACACGAGCAAGTATTTACATAGAAACTACTCCATCTTTTCAACGCCTTAGGGCGACAATTTGGGTCATTTAAGGAATCTTTTCATCGTGTTGTCAATTAGATGCCGTCGGTAAACAAGGTTATTGTCATTTATGGTATAAATGATCCAAAAGTATGCCACCCGATTCTGTCTATATTTCTAGAATAATGACTAACATGTATCTTGTCAACAAATTACTTAATTACTGTTCCAATCATGACATCACTTCGCGGTGTTGTCATTTCATGTGATAATTATGCTTCTCTCTCTAAGCTCCAACAGCTTCTTGTCGCGCTCCCTGTGACTTGATTTTCCCTTCCCACAAGATTATGCCAAGCTGGTATACAACCCCCATTTCTTTTTTTACTATTTTTTTTACTTTATTAGGTCATATTGAGCAAGGTAAGGTGTATCTTCACACATATCAATTCCTTCCACAACGCACATGCCTTCTGACTCAGGTATATTTATCTCTAGTGGGTCATCATCATCCAATTCTCTCATGATATTATAGCACTCCATCTAGTTTTGTACAATCATATGGCATTGATGGAAATCCGTGGATGCAACCAGTATTTCTTAAAATATATTTTTCTTTATTATCTGTAACATAGCATTGACTTTAGGGTGTTCACTTGTGAACTCAAATGTCTGGGTGAATCTTATTGCTAAGTTTTCCCATTCGACAGTTCCTCATTGCAAATTTACTGATGTGTACCAATTTCTTAGTACCATTTCCAAAGTGTGGATGAATTGATGAACCCTTTATTTTTGTACAATTCTTTCCAGTTCCTATGATAGTGCTCAATATGTTCCCCGTTTTTTTTCATCCCTGTATATTTATGATTAGGAAAACTAATCTATTCCCCAAATATGATCTCCATTAATCTTCTACACAATGACCATTCATTCAACACATAGTCCAAAGTGGACAATCGCTATGACTCTATGACTTTTTCTTCAAATTCTACCAAAAAATATACACGGTTAGGTAATCCTTCATATGTAGGAAGTTCTCTTGCTTCGGGTCCTACCCTTAGGAGAAACCTTTTGATTCTTTCACATCTTCGCATGGAGTCAGACGTGCATGAACTTACACTTTTTCAACTTAGTTTTCCATCAGCTGTTGGATTTATATAATCTTCTTTTGAAGAAATTATATTATACAATTGATCTAAATTATTGTCTTTACCTTCACTATGCACAGGTTCAACATATCTTTGTCCTTTGAGTGGATCAATTGCCGCATCCACTCTTATTTCAGAATATTCAAATGATAAGATCCTTTTCTTGAAGTTTATAATGGTTTGGTTGTCTATTTCCCAATCATTTATTAGGAGTGCAAGATATGGATTTGCATCATCGATAATGTCAATAAATTCGAAGTCGACATATGTTCTTAAGCCTTCGAATTCTACAAGAACTTGAGTTAGTATACTAATTGGTATAATCTTCAACTGGTATGCAAGCCTTAGTTGAATAGGACACAAATCGAGTCATGGATTATTCATGTTCTCCCATGTTTTTCTTGTCAATATGTTGACATACGAGCCCAAATATAATATGATGTAATCGATATCATAATCTCCTATCTGCATAGTCATTCGCAGTTCTCGGCATGTCTTCAGTTTTTTACCGATATTATTAAAAAAAAATTCAGGTCGCAGGTCATCTAGGGTTTCTTCTATTAGTGTTGTTAGTTCTGCAACAACATCTTTATCATTGATTAGTGCTAAACAACTTTTGAAAATTTTGTTAAGATTACTAACCTTTTTCATTGGTGGCTTTCTCATTAGCTGTTTAAATAATTCGGGCATGGTGTTGACTTGTCCAAATGTTGACGATTGATTAGCATCAACAAATTCTTGTCGCAACTCCAAGAATAATTATTTCTCCTCTTGGACATCTAGCAGAGCTTTCTTTTGTGTCCTGGGTCTCACCTGTGGTTGTCCTTGCTATTTATTTTTGTTTGCTCCTATTGCAACACCTCCTCTTGTAGCTACAACAATGTGAGGTTATCTTGGTTCGGAAGAAATCATCTAAATATTCTAGTTGGGATTTAGATTCTGATTCTGCACCGGGTTGGGATTTATGACAGTTCTATACTTCCATTTCATAATGAGTTGCGAAGACTATTCGATAGTGTGATCAAATGCTTTACAAAATGTATAATTTTTCATGGTACTTTGATCATATCGAGAAAAATGTCTTGGATTCCCACAATTATAACATATGACTTGACCTCTTCCTTGACCAAATCCTCCTCCTTGTTGTTTTCCTCGTCCTCTAAATTTTTTACCCCCCCTTTGTGGAGGGTATTGTTGTTGTTGAGGATACTAATTCTTTTAGTATTCTGGCTGAGGATATTACAGTTTTTTATATTGTGCAAGATGATACTTAGGCTGTGCTCATTCATCTTTCATATGCTCATTATTTTTCATTAAGTACATATCCATCATCTTTTCTTGCAGTAGCTATAATGCTTTGGAGTCTTTTTCATAATGACCCACAGATATACACAATTTACAATACAGACTAGTTGGTGTTCTTACAATATTCTGTAAGTACAAACATTCTTCAGACTTGTGGTCCATAGTCTATCATATTCTACACCACAAAATTCCTTGGCTGTTTAAAGGATTTGGTGCTCCTGCTGCGACATAGTTCATGATGCAAGCTTGTAGCATTCTTCTTCTTGATACGTGTTGCAAATCCCTCTTCTTAATAGAGTTTTTCTTTGCTTGCTGGACCTGAATATTCTTTCACTTCTTAAAAATCATGTCTCTAATTCATCTCCATTATCTCTTGGGAACATCTCACTTTACAGTTCTGTTGAGACATAGCCACTCTATTTCTATATAGTCTTGTTACATTCACATAATTCTTTTTTCACATACAATAATTTTTATCCATGTCTTTAAAGATAACAGGTATATACTGCACAGGCCTTAAAAGAATTATTGCTCTGCCTCACTATACGAGGTTATAGTGTCAACAGTAAACTCGGTGATGTATCCCTCCAAGATACTATCTACCCAAAAATCCATAGCCCTGAACACAGGGTTGTTTACTCTTTTCAGTTGCTCAATCAACTGAGGATTCCACTCTCTCGGTTCCCCTCGAAAATTTCTTTGTTGGTTTGCCAACTTAGAGAATATTTGTGCAACATAATGGGAAACTCAGAAAAGAAAATCTCGTGAATGTATGAATAAATGTACTGGCCCAACCACTATATTGGGTTGCACTAACATCCTTCACTTTTTTTTTTGTGAGAACTCTAAATCTTTGGATTCCACCCAATCTTGGATATCTAGTTTCGTAGGTTGCCACAACATATCCCTCACCGCAATGATTCAAGATCCCGACAACACAACAATTTTTTGGCTTTATTGTCTAACTCTCTCTCCCCTTTCCCAAGGATCTCGACTCGAGTTCATCCCCTTCCACTCAGCACAACAAATCCCGAGATACCATTTTGACAGAGCAGAACTCAACCAGAAGCACCTATGACGTAGATGTCATCTCACCTGAGATATATATCTTGATTAGTAACTACCAAAACCACATTTCCGTAGTTGGGTGGGAGGGGTTTTAGTTCCTCAGCTCTGTTCCAAGGCTTCAAACGAATTCTGGGGGTGGATTAATTGTGTTCATTGTGCTTTAATAGCTAAGTTTCCACCCAAAATATCTTTATGCAACTTTGGTAAATAAAAAATAGACATACAGCATAATCATATCTAGTAATAGAATGCGACCATCATACATCTATTCATTTGTAAGAAAACCTACATGCATTCATTCCATACAATAATCACACATATATTTAAGATACTTTCAACATTGATGCATATATATAGGATATAATGTGGAAACCCATCTGGGAGAAAACCACAAAGTGCTCTTCATTTGGAATGAGGAAATAGATGCACCTTTCGTCTGTGCACTAAGTTGCAAAATCTTTTCAAGATATTCTTCTCTAACTTTACAAAATATTCCTTCCTCTCATGCTCCTTGATCTTCTCTCTCTTCTCTTTCTCGTCTACTTCTACTAGTGATCCACACAAAACCTAGATTGAATCAACCTTTACTACTCGTCTGCACACTTAGCTGCAAATACTTTACTATGATGCACTCAACGATACAGAGCTATTAACCAAGAACTCGTGCTTCTAGCAAATGAGATTCTACAAAACTGACTATCGGTAGAATGTCTTCTCAAGTCGAGCTCGAGAGTCTAATACATCAATGTCTATCCATGAATTTCTAACCTACATACATCTTGGGTTCCTTCTTTTATAGCCCTATTACAGACTCGATACAAATCCCATATGTACTTGATACAAACTCAATACCAAGTTGATACAGACTCTATATAGACTCATTACATACTCATTACAAACTCCTTTCTTGTCACTATCTTAGTCGACTTACTATATCCATCTAACATGTAGTCTTTCCTATTATAGCAACACATAATGGGAAGCACTATTGGCCTAACTTACAAAGATGACTTCACGTGTGTGGTTTCCATCGGCTCCAATCGATCTCATACCCACGATCATTAATTCCTGTTAGTTTCTCTGCATTATGCCTTACTGTCGTTTTCTAGCCATTATGTGATTTGCATGCCTTATTTTGATGATATTTTTCCATTCCATCTCATGTCGCACTCCACCCTTCTGTTGTGGCTTACTTATCCAGTGCATACTCTCTTTCCAGTGCCTCCTCCTCCTCCTCTTCTTCTCTTTTACTACCTCTATCACAAGGTCCTTCCTCTTCTCCTTTATGTTGCTTCCTTAGTCGTAGCTCCTTCCTTTTCTCCTTTATGTTGCTTCCTCAGCCGTAGCTCCTTCCTCTTCTCCTTTAGCTCTTCTCCATACTTAGGAAAATTTATGCATGAATTCTACCTTACTATCCCTAGGCCCAATAGGATTTGTCACCAAACCCACTGCATGTGTAGGATCTCAATGTATGTGGAAGTAACATGTACAAATTGGTTACATGTACGAATTGGTTACATGTCCAACATCTAATTGACTCATTGGGCCTTCCACCACTTCTTCTTCCGTAGAGTCTACATTCCACAACTATATGACCAAAGTTAGAACAAAAATAACAATAAACATTGAAACCACTTTCATATCTGTGTCTTGAAGTTGTTTCTTTTCTGAGCTTGCTTTAAGGAATAGAACTAACTCTTTGATGCTTCCTTGAACTTCCAAAGTACTTTTTGTCATCTACAGGTGTATGGGAAGCAACTTTGGACATTCATGGACCTTCTTCTAGATTCTTCAGTGACCAAGTGTCATTTTCATAATTTTCCTTGTCCTTCTTGTAACCAAGGGCAGTTTTTTTGAGTGGGTATATTTGGAAATACAATATCTTATCTATGACAACTGAACTACCCATGTACTTGAAAAAAGATTCATTCTTCTCACCTTTATTACTGATACCAACTACCTCAATTTCCATCTTTTGGATTGTCTCCTCCTTTTCTTCTAGTTGAATCTTGAGGAATTATTCTATCCTCTTGGCTTCCTCCAGGTGACGCTTCAAATCATGATTTACCTCTCTAGTTTATTCAACGTCTTAAACATGATTTTATGGTTCTTCCTTTTGAATGATCAATTCAATCTTTATTTGTTCAATTTCAGCATCCTTATCTTTCTTTTGATCTCACAACTCTTTGTCCTTGTGATTGAGCTTCACAAGAAACACTTTCATTGTCATGGTCTTATGTTTATATTCATTCAAAGAGTCCAATATTTTCTTTTTGAACTTCCTGAAGTCACTGTGGTTCATATTTACTATGTTCAAGAACCAATTGGCTTTGAGATTAATATTCAACAACATGAGATGTATCTCATGTTAAATATATGATAGCCCTTGACAATCATCTACAAGAACTTTCTCAATTTCATCACACAAGATATCATTACAATCACAAGATTTCATACCTTTAATGGAGTCCTCTTCTTGCTTCTCTTCTTCTTGATTGATCTCTTCTCAAGGCTTATCTTCTGATTCTTGATCTGTCTTTTTGGGTTATGGTATTTCTTTCTGATACTCACTTTCCCACTTGAACCATAAGTCTTTGGCTGAAGTGTACTCCCCTACACTTTCTTTCATTAAACTAGTAATTCCATCGATGAGGAACTTCAAGGTTGTAGTATTTTCCTTCTTTGCTTCCTCCTATGCAGTTAATTTTCCCTTCTTGTTTGATGGAGCAGGTGGATTTATCACAATCTTCCAAACACCAAATTTCTTCAGATAAGCCTTCAATGTTTCTCCTCCAATTGAAATAATATGTCATATCAAGTATAGGCACACCATTTATTGATGAATATTATTTTTCTTCCCTTGTGTCTCCACGGATATCCTTCAAGCTTACTAGGATTGTGACGACGGCCGACTTTGATACCAACTATTAGACACAATGGCGACACTGAGAGGGCTAGTGAATTAGTGTGTGAGAAATTTTAAACTTTTTACCTTCTTTTAGTTAATAAGAGCATATCAATCATTATGTCATAAATTGCATAATCAAGTTCATTATGGTATATAAGCACAACATCAAAAGGGACACAAGAATATATGGAATTTTGATCTTTATTTATTGTACATGGAAGAAAACAATCTTCTCGATTACAATCATCACCAATTGATGAAAAGAGAACCAACCTTATAACAGGACCCAACCTGGTTTTCTTAGCTCCAACTAAGAAGGGTTTGAGGACTCCAATCCTTAAGTGCAAGATTTTTCTTGCAAGAAATCGCATGGTTCTGTTGCACAACCAACCTCTACTCTACACATCAATATCTTCTCATCACTTTGTTGGTCAACAATCCTCATCAATATTTGGTTAATCTTCTCATCACTAATAATCAACATTGCTTCTCATCATGGTTTCTCATCACTGCTTCTCATCAATATCTGGTCAATATTATCATCGTTGCTGCTTAACACTATTGCTCATCATAGCTGCTCATCATTGCTGCTCAAGTATCTATGCACATCAACTTTTCTCATAAGTGATGGTCATTATTTTCTTCTCATTAATACTGATGGTCAAGCTGGTCAATCTACTCATGTACACATCATCTTACACCTCATCATACACAATTTCTAAACAAGTAATTGTTCTCTTCTTTCACTGAACATAATACATGCATCACCATGCATCATCATCATAGGTATGCATCTTCATCACAGTGTATGCATCATCATTGTTATGAAGAGAAACTTCCTATGGATTGCGGTGTACCACAACAAACAGCTTTGACACTAGAAATAAATATTTCCCAATATGCAAGAGAAACCAAACATCTAACATTAAGGGATACCGAATCATACCTTGTTCCGGAGAAGTTGAAGTATATCCCCGTTGAGATTTTCTGATTCACGCTTGTGTTAGCAATTTTCTCTCAACAACATCAAACAAGACAAGCATGCTCTATAATAATGTGTTAGAACTACTCTAGCATATATATTCAACAATGTATAAGCAATTAAATACATCCATGGATTCAATATTCATATTCAAATGCACATAATTGGATAGGAAAATATAGTTCTATTAATAAAATAAGATATTACAATAGTGACAACCTCTGTCGGCACGTCTATGAATCGAAGAAACCGAGTCCTTCACCTAGATGTTTGGGTACATAGGGTACTCCCCAAAGACTGAACACCTAGAGAAACCACTTCACACAAAAAGATCAAATATCAATACACCGATGTTTGTCACGTGGTTAAAACCATCGAGAGGGGAACAGTCCATGGCCCTAGCCAAATAGCTACTTGGAGCAATTTTGTTAGCTGGAATATTTCACCTCCCGCGGAGAGCAAGGTGTTCCACTGGTCTGAATGGTTTAGATCCAGAAAAAATAGAGGACAGAGGTTGAAGACTCTCCCTAGACGCCGTAGATATCTAGAATACAAGGCTTTGATAGTCCACCTGTGTACCTGCAATCAAGCTCAACACGAAATAGATCAAAGCAACCAGAATATGATCTAATAATTGATGCTAGTGACTAAGGAATATAGAAACATATATGTGAAATCATAACAACAACAACATATGTGGGAAATAAATCAACTTGCATTAATGAAATATGAAGAAGTTTACAACCAAGCCTTAGTGTTGACATGCATCTCCATGAAACCAAATTCTCATCCCCAAAAGCTCCGACTCTGGCTCTCTATGCTCTCTCTAAATGATCTTGGGCCAAGGATCAATCCAACAGCACAACAATACGTTCAATGTTCTCCCCCTCAACCATGGCCATAAGCTTGTATTTATAAGACTAGATGGATAGGATAGGTTGAGAGATTTGTGGGTGAGGTGGCCTCCAATATCTTAGGATGGGGGATCTCAAGCTCAATTGACCCACTATAGTAGGGATAAGGGATATCTCAAGGCTTATCATATAGAAGCCTCGAGAAGTTTCTCTTTTTCCCTTTTTACCTAGGGTACCGCATTTTTCCTTCAATGACAGAGCGGTTCTGGTAATAACCGCTTATGGACTAAGGGATATAAGCGGTGGCACCGCTTATGGGCAACATAGTATGGGAAATGTGAACAAGGGTACCGCTACTGGATAAAGGGGCATGCGCGGTGCTGGGTATTTTCATGTAAGATTGATGAAAGACCATTTAGTTTCCACTGCAGAAGCTAGGATTCAGGGCAAATAGGTATGTCAAATGTCCTATCACATGATGGTGACAGGATTTTGGTATAACAGGTGCCCCCCAAAGCATGAGTCTTAGAGGGATATGATAAACGAGAGATTTGAAAACAAGTCATTTCCAGGAGATGAAAATGTTGGCTCGATCAGAGCATGTCGTCAAGTAGGAATCTGTAGTACATTAGTATGTTGACTCATAGACACAAGTAACCAAACTCATAGCTGTAGACCGATGCAAGGAAGATCTATGAGTGGAATAAACAAGCATGGCTACTAGAATACATCATAGATCCATGTGATAGAGGACTCAAACTTGGACATAGATACCAGACATACAACGTAGATCTATGTCATAGAGACGCAAATTTGAGCATAGCCACGACCATACAAATGTGGATCCATGCTAGATATACAAAACTCCATCGCAACCTGGGGAAAAGCAATGAGCGCTTTAAACAAATGCCCAGGGTCTTCATCTTGTCTTCCACAAAGTACGATTCTATCCATGTGATTACAATGATCTAAAGTCAAACATGGTAGAAACCACTTGATTACCGACCAATGATGTGAACTGTTAACAAGTGTGAGGGAAATCACCATTAATGTCAGTGATTCCCAAGGTACCCTAGTACAATCTACTGAGTGAATAGATGTCCTGATGTCGAACACCCATTTGATTTTATCGATCAAATGATGTGAACCTATGTTGAGAGCGAGAGAATCTGTCATTAAGGCATACAGATCTCAAGGTACTAAACATTGTTTCTAAGACTATTTCTCGGATGATAAGCTCGTCAAAGGAGGGCCATGATGAGTCCCACATCAATGACATGAAACTTGAAACATAGTTCTGGAATGATGCAAACATAGTAACCATATGAATAACTCAAATATACTGACACAAAGACTGTGTAGACTGCAGAGGTAAGACTTCTTCAAATCCCCTTTGAACATCGGGTGGAACAACAAAAAGACTTGGCAGCATGACTAGATAGGACAGATACACAATGCAACAGTGGACAGTGCATTCTTTTGAAAGAATCAAAGGATTGACATGACTCATGAAAGTGGATTGTCACAAACATCAGCTGAATACCCAATTGAATGACATGATTGTTTAGACAAGTGCCATGTTCAAAGGTAAGGACAAACAACTACCATTATTTGCAAGATGATTCCCTTCCCATTTCCCTCATCATGATTGATGAGTGCCTCTTTTCGGTTTTACAAGTTCAAAGAGGGCAACAAACACTCGATATAGCTTGTCAGAAGACAAGTCCAGACTCATATGTTTTACAAATTTGAGAGAGGAGGGGTTCAATCCCAAAATGGGTCTCTCAATGTTTAATTCAATGATTCCACTAAAAGAAAGCTCGGTATCGTTCATGTTTAGAGAGTTTGAATGAATACAGAAGAAGACTCCAAAGGGGCCCTTTTTCATATGATTTAGTCTCTAAGGCCCGGAAAAGTATAAAATCATACCTTAGAGAACTCTTCCAATCATGATTGGCTGGAGTGATCCTTTTTCGTAAATAGTCCTATCCGAACCGAAAAAGAGATAACCTACTATCGGACGGACAACTCTTCAAATAATTTAATGAGCGTGAAGAAGACAAGATCGCTCGATGATCTTTTCATATTTAGGGAGCCTGAAAAGGGTTTAAAGAGAAATCCATGAGGTTTCTCTACACAATGTCACTTTTTTCGAGCCTAAAAAGATTCGGAAACGGACTCGACTATCTTTTCATGTTTAAGGAGTCTGAAAAAGAGATGAAAAGAGGACTCTGTGACGCTTCTTTACACAACGTTGTATTTTACGAGCTTGGAAAGAAACTTGAAATGGACTCAAAACTTTGATACTATATTTTAACGAGCATGACAAAGTGTCGTAATAAACTCTCGATGACCTTTTCTGTTTTGTGAAAGTACGAAAAATCCATAAACGAACTTCCCAAAGCTATTTACTAGAGTTCCCTTATCTTGCGGAGGACTTAGCAACAAGTGTTAAATGTATTCAAAACCAACATTAAAGGATTAGGACAAATAGACTTTGACTAAAGCATGATTTTATATCAAAACTATAATAAGTCGGACCCAAAAAATATCTATATAAGTCAAGTAATTAGTAAAAAATAAAAACATTTCACTATTTACCTCTGGCAGAGAGCACTTGGAGCATTTTCTAGCCAGATCTTCCACAGTTGATACTAGGAGTTTCCATCATCCGTTTTCAGCCTCGTCAGTTTCAGGTAGCAGCTAAGACCCTTATCTTTCATTTGATAGCTTCTATTTTGAGATTTGGTGGGTTTTTAGGCTTAAATGGTGATCCCTAAAACTCATAATGTGGGCACCGCGGGTACCCATTTCGGGATACACAGTTCGACCCTAGACTGCGCCGATAATACAGTGGAAAGGCAGTGTCACCACTTATCTCCAACGGGACACATGAGGTGCTAACTGTGGATAATTTAAACAAATGATATGGGAAAAGAATACTCATTCTTTTGATTTGCAATGACTCAAGGATGATCTTAATGCATACCATTTTTATTTTTGGCAGGTCTAGGTGACTCAAAACATGGTGATATGGAAGGAAAGAACACATGATAACAAGGATGCTGCTGCTGAAAGAAATGCGGTTTGCATTGCTGCACTCCAGGACTATGGGCTCCTGAAGTTTTTCCAAACCCCAAGCATGGTGTCCCACGAGAGATTATTGGAACACATACTACAGATGTGGAATCTAGAACAACAGTATTTTGAGGTAGAGGAACATATACTTACAGTTGAGGTAGAATATATCTACTTCCTAACTAGCCTATTGAGACGGGGTGCCCCCATCTCACTGACAGGTTTCCGTGGCGGGGACATTACTACCAGAGAGCTTATAAATCAACATTGTGTGCTAGGAAGAGGTACATCGGGGAAGAAAATCCCCATTAGGGTAGTGATAGACAGGGCTCTATGGATCATTCTGTTAACCATGCAGAAGGTGGCAGGTATTCAGGGTGTGCACCAGGATTCCAGGTCACATATGTTGTACACCCTAGAGGCCATGGAACCTATGGTGTTCAACTGGGCGGAAGCTATGCTTCCAATCTTCAAGGATCAGGTGACTAAATGTCGGCAAGGAGAGATAAAGCAGTTCGGATTTGGTTCCATCTTAGCCTGCTTCTTCTTCGAGAGGGTCCCATAGATGAGGCCCTAGGTGACTTTCTGGAGTCTGAGAGCATGGGACCCCTGTATGCTAAGGTGGGTCCAAGTCATGGCTCGCACAAAAGCAGGTAGGGGCAGAGTGAAGTTCGGTGATCTGTTCTTCAAATGGCTACGGGATCAGATGCTTATGGTCGAGGACTATGCCTATGCAGGAACAGACTTCACAGGAGATCCCAACCTACCACTCCCACCTGGAGGCCAATGGGGTGACATCGGTAAGAAGAAAGAAACCTTAAAATGGACAATGTTTTTATGTTTTTTATGTTTTATATTTTTATGATAAGTGACGAGACCTGTTTGTTCTCATGCAGATGTTGGAGCAGCAAGGCCTGGAGGAGCATCTCCATTGGATAGGCGATCAGGAGCTCACTTCGTACCACGGGGTGATGATATCACTGGGGAGCTGGAGGAGAACCTAGAGAGGTTGACTCTGGACATCCCAGATGCTGACATAGATGACCTCCTGACTAGATATCAAAGATCTACAGTGGGAGTACCGAGCCGATTTCGCAGGCTAATACGTAGGGTGGCTCGAGTAGTGATGTGCTATCATGAGCACCATTAGTGTATGAGACATGTATACTGAAAGCTGATAGCTTCAGGATTTTGTATGATGGTTTTTCCTAAAATCCTACATTCTTCAGATGAGGTATCGGGACCTATTTTTTGTAAAAAAATTTCGTATGTATATATACATACTTTACACGGTGTTTATATGTTTCAAATAGACAATGCTTTTCTATGAGTTTTATGTGTCTTTAAGTGTTTATTTACAATGGACTATGTTTTATTTAACGTCATGAATGGGCAATATGCCAATCTAGGATGTAATTAGCCAATGAGTCAGCAACTACATTATTTTCCATAGGGATATTCCTATAAGTAATATTTTCAAATTCTCTTTCTAACAAATACACTCTCCGAAAGCAGCGAAGGAGTACCAGGTTCCTAATGGTGTAGACATGGTTCAAATGGAGAACCACAAGCTGTGAGTCCTTCAAGACTACTAGATCACGAACATCCTCGGAGGCAGCTTCAGTCAGAATACTGATGACTGCTTCATACTCGACGATTTTATTAGTAGAGGGACCTAAACAAACAGCTCCTGAATTGACCAAATCTTCAGCTGGGGAATAGAGAACCCATGTAGTCAAGGCTAGATTCAAGGTGTGGCAAAAAGCACCATCAGCGAAACCATAGAAAGCCATCTGCATGACCAAAACATGGTATAAATATATGCGGACACTAAAACTCAAAACCATCTTGAAAATACTAAAATCACACTGAAAGTCAATCAATATACATATATACAAGATACTATCCAAGAAAACCTAGGCATACTACATTTTCAAGTACAACCCATTGCAAGGTTTCCCCAAAGGGATTCCATCATAATCAACTAACTCGTAAGCTCCTTTATCTAACACCTTAGAAATAAGAAAAGGTCCATACCACATGAACTTGAACTTATCCTTCCCTAGTTTGTCATATCTATGGTCATAAGTCAATACTAGGTCACCCTCATTGAAAATACGAGGCTGGACAGATTTATCGTACTGCGCCGTGACGTATTTCTTATGTACCTCATTAGCCAAGGTATCATCTCTGCGAGTCTCATCAAGGTTATTCAAGTACAAAAATCTCTCTTCCTCTGCGGAAGTGTCTGGGAGAAGTTTGACAGCAAGTTGTAAAGATGGAATCTAACATTGGATCGACAAGATAGCTTCAAGTCCATAGACATGCTGGAATGGCGTGAAACTAGTAGCTATTTTCACAGAAGTCCGATAAGCCCAAAGAGTGGAGAAATGGACGAGGTGTCAATTGGATTTATGATCTCCAACCATCCAACGAAGCATAGTTTTCAAAACCTTGTTAATGGCCTCTACCTGACCATTAGCTTGCGAATGATATGGCATAGAGTTTTCATGGCAAAAACCTAGCTTGGCACTCAATTCCTCCATCATCTGATTACAGAAATGGGATCCGTGATCAGTAACGATGGACTGCGGAACTCCAAATCTAGCTATGATATGATTGAACAAGAAGAGAGCGATAGTCTTACCATCTTCTGCATATGTAGGCATGGCCTAAGTCGATTTTGTGAAATAATCCAAGGCTACGATGATGTAACCATGCCCCCTGGATGAGGTAGGATTACAATGCATGAAGTCAATCCCCCATTTGGTGAATGGGCCAACGACAATGATGGGGTGGAGCGGAGCAGGATGGGTGCAATTTTTAGGATAAAAATGTTGACAAGGTGGGCATTTCTTAACAGCCTCATGACAATCTTTGAAGACAAAAGGCCAGAAATAGCCAGTGTGAAGGATTTTTTGGGCTGTAGCCATCCCAGATAAATGACTGCCACAAGCTCCAAAATGACAATCATTCAACACGTGTGCATCCTCCTCATGGGTGAGGCATCGCCGGAGGATGCATTCAACCCCATGTCTATACAAGGTATCATTCAAGATAAGATATTATTTCACGTGGTGACGGATACGGCGACTATCATTGTGAGATAAATGTGGCTGAAAATGCTAGGTTTGGAGATAAATCAGCAAATCTCCATACCAAGGATCAGTAGTGCTAATCAGGAACAGGAATTCATCTGGAAATGAATCACTGGGCTCAGATTCCCTTGTAGCATAGGGAATATCACACATGAGCTTTGAAAAAACCAAGGATTTCTTTGATGTGGCCTTGGTAAACTCCAGATCGAACTCCTGAAGGATGACGATCCAATGGGAGTACTTTCCCCCAAGCACCTGACGAGTCAGAATGTAGTACATCAGGTTCTATTTTTCCAACATGGTGGTAGTGCAAAGTAGAATGTAGTGACAAAAATTTTGTACAGCAATGACCGTGGCCAATGCTAACTTCTCCAAATGTGAATAACGGGTTTCATAATCGATAAGGTTCTTACTGGTGTAATAAATCACATGCTACTAACCGTGGAGATTGTCCTGCACTAAAACCATGGCGATGGTAGTAGCAGAGGCAACAATATACAAGGGAAAGTCCTTTGAATAATCTGGGGGGTGTATCATGAGTGAATGAGTCAGAGCATGCTTAATATTATCAAAGGCGCGTTGGGCCCGGTCATCCTAGAAGAATGGAGTATTCTTCTTGAGGAGATGCATATAACCATGTGTTTTCTCTGCGAAATTGCACACGAAATGACGGAGAAAGTTTGCCTTCCCCTGCAAACTTTGGAGTTCAAAGAGGTTGGTTAGGGCTGGTAGATCAAGAGTGGTGGCAATATTCAAAGGATCGATCCATATGCCATATTCGGATACCACAAAGCCAAGCAGACGTCCCATCTCAATGCAAAAAACACATTTATGCAGATTGAGTTGTATTTTATAATGACGAAATCTCAGGAATATGTCTCTGAGATGACCAGGGTGGTCCTCCCGCCGCTATGAATGAGCATGGAGGTTGTCAAGGTATGGTTCAACAATATGCTTAATGTTGTGAAACGCATAGGACATTGCACATTGGAAGGTGGCTCCAACATTTTTCAAGCCGAAAGGTAACTTCTTATACCCAAAGGTTCCCCATGGGAAAATTAAGGCCTTCTTATGCTGATCGGAGGGCAATATCTCAATCTGATTATAGCCAGAGAAGCCATAATGAAAAGATGACACTTCCATCACAGTTGTCGATAATCTGATCGATGTGCGGGGTAGGAAAGTTGTCCTTGGGACAAGCTTTATTTAAATCCCTAAAGTCGATGTAGACTCTAATGGTGCCCTGCTTTTTATTGATAGGGACAATGTTTGATACCCATTCCATCAGAGGTACAGGATAAATAAAACCAGCTTTCAGAAGTTTCTCGATCTCAGCTTTAATAGTTGCGGCCTTCCGAGGATGGACTTGCCTAAGTTTCTGTCTGACAGGTTTAGCCATGGGATGAGTTTTAATTTTGTGGACCATAATGGAAGGGTCAATCCCTGGCATATATTCATAGGACCAAGCAAAAATATCACAGAATTCCTTAAAAAGTGCCTTATATACTTCAGATTCATCTATGGAGCAGTTCTGCCCAACATGAACGTGCTCAATAACATCAGTATTGCTTGATATGTCAATTGGGTTCGTCTGAGTAATGTTGCAAAGGTTTCCTTCAGAATCTATATCTTACAACAATATAGGACTTTGTGGAAGGTTGACAATATCAATAGGAAACAAGGATGCAAAATCATGGCTACCCGAACTGGTATTGGGGAGGAACATGGATCTATGATGGTGATCCTCCAAAATGGGCTTATCCGTATTCATAATCTCCATAATGAACTCATTGGAAGGAAAAGTCTCAGAGAGATAATCTAGAACCGAAAGAGAAGGTTCTAACCAGTAGGGTAAATGGTAAGGATCCGAATCCACTAGATGAAGGTCATCAGTGTGATCATCGGAAAAAGTTTGAATGGTGTCATACATAGCTTCATGACGAGTCAATGAGGTGGACTCAACAACATTTTTGCCCTTAGGCTCATAATCAAATGAGGTGATCATATGTACTGTCGCGGTATTCGTGCTAGGAGGAGTAGATGGAAAACTCCCCATAAGGGATGAGTCCTTCAGCATGCCTACCCCAATCAACTTGTAAGGAGGAGGGGACTAGCCTAACATGGGGATGTTATTAGCTATGGAGGTAGTAACATATGGCGTACAGAAATCAAGCTGATCAATAGTGACAATTCTCCCTAGATGCGGGAACTGGACTATTCGAAATACTATTGAAGCTAGAGTAGTCATGGCATAGAACCAATTGCTTCCTAGAAGGAGGTTATAATCTAAATGGGCATCTACCACCTCTACTTGGATGGAAATGGTTTTTCCCCCTAGATCGACCGCGAGGGCTGATATGAGACCATGGCGTTGAAAAACCTGTCCATCAAAGGCTTTAAGGATTGTAGGTGATGTGACAAGCTCGGGAGAGCCAAGAGCTTTCCAACAAGTTAGAGATAACACTGAGGTCAAATCTCCTTCATCTAGTACCGTTCGAAAGACTTTCTTTTCCACTACTTTCATAATGATCTGAAAAGCAAGTTTATGTGGTAATCTAGGTTTATAGTTCTCAACATTGAAATGAATTAAGTTAGTGTTATCTAGGTCTACAGCTCCTAAATCTATCAATAAGTTCTTGCACTGTGTGGGGAAACTTTGGAGTACTTCTAGGGTAGACATCGCACAAGGTGCATGAGCGATATATTCAACCACATTATAGAATTGAGCAGCTCGAGCATTGGGATTAAAGACAGCCTTCTGAAGAGTACTATTTGGTGGGTGCAAAATCATGTCGAGAGTAGGTTTCTCGATAGATAAAGGGACAGCAGACGAGGATTCCAGAGAACTAGCAGAGGGAGCTTTCCCTGAAGAATATTGATCTTCTTTTTTATCTGTGGGTTTACCATAATTCTAGCTTCAAGTTTGCAGATGGATGGTATCTGAGGACATCATACGAATTTCCTTGGATGAACTACAGTTACCTTGGTTGGAAATGTGGTCTACCAGTTGTTGTTGAGAAGGAAAGGGATCCGTAAGTACTGCAGGTGCGGGATTAGACTTCAAAAACTGGGAGATTTCGTCTCGACGGGGACACTCCTTTGAAAAATGGTCACCACCGCATTACAGATAGGGATATTTAGCCTTCCTTTTCCCTTTGTCATTGTCATTATTGGTTGGTCGTGGGGTCTCCTATTGGTTTCTAGGTATTTTATTTCTATTTTTACCTTTCTTTTTATTACCCGAGGTTTGAGTACTTTGAATAGAATTGACCTCGGTGGAAACCTTAGGAGTTGAAGGAGTAGTGATTTGGGTTTGCTTGATAGGTTTCACTATGGATGGGGATTGTATTGAACCAACAACCCCATTAATAGGTACTTCTACTGGTGGCTTAGCAGGGTTAGTGCTGGGGCAAGGAGCTTGAGGAATCAATTCATAAAGAGTTTCGGATTGGGAATAGATTAAATCTAGGTACTAAGCCTGACTAATAGCCTACTCCTCGGTAACGGCACTACCCATAGCTACATCTAGGGAAATAGTAGGAAACAAGAACTTAGTGAACCAATTAGCTAACAAATGATCTAGAATAGGGGCCTTAATAAGCCTTCTCCACCTTCTCCACTCATGAATGTGATAAAAAATGTGGGTGGAGGTGTTCTGTCGTAGAGAAGTTAAAAGTTCAGTGCCCATTTCATAACGAATAGGGAGTTGAAAGTGTGTAAGGAACACAGTTGCCAATGAGCCAAAATCCACAAATGAATGTTGTGGGAGTTCAATGTACTACTTCACAGTGATACCAGTCAAAGTTTGCTGAAAAATTCATAACCGAATGGAATCATCCATGAGGGAGTTCGAAGAACACCATAAATGAAAATTCATGACATGGTTCCATGGATCTTCACCTTGCTTTCCATCAAATTTTAGAATATCCGATGGTAACTTTATCGGAATGGGAGGCCGCGAGGGATTATGTTGAATGGGATCATTAATCAACTTGGACAAATCAGGCAAGTCCAAAGTTGCTAGGTAAGGTAACTGTCTATTGGGTTGCACATACTGGTAATATTGATATGGCATATAATTACCAGTAGGACCATAGGTAGACTGATAAACAGGTTTCTCTGAGGATAAACCACTGGAAGATCCACCCACGGGGGGTTGATTTCTAGAATTAAGACCACTAGAACCACAACGACCTCTAGGAGGAGGACTGTCGGGGCCACTGGGACCACCAGGACCACTAGGAGGTGGACCACCAGACCGTCCAGAGCCACCAGGAGGTGGTAAACCTCCAAATCCACCAGAACCACTAGGTGGAGGGCCACCAAACCCTCCAGATCCAGAAGGAGGAAAGCCACCAGGTCCCCCAGGACCACCAGGACCAATAGGACCCTAAAGGTCCCCCAGGGGGAGGACCTCCATAGGGTGGTCCTTTCACACCTCCCGCAGTATGTATAGGTATCCCTCCCATAGTTGGCATGTAAGACCAGTTGGGTTGCCCCCATGGCATAAAAGTGTTACTAGGGTATGGAATTCTAGCATAAGGCATTCCTGTAGGATTAGATGGATGATTTTGCTATAGGTATTTGATAACCATAACCTCCAGAAGACTGAAGGATAACAGGTTGTGCCCCTAAGGGATGACCTGAACTGGATGGGGGATTTACCACATTAGTATGGGTGGGAGGGACATAAACTGTATATGGTTCTATGTTAGAGGTCTGTCTTTGACTAGCAACAATTTCGGTGTCAGATAATGTAGGTCATGCTAGGGGTTGCCTCCCGGCATTAGAAGGTACTGACAAAACATGAATTGAAGGTTGAATCTCAGGTGTAGAAGACCTGGGAAGATTAGGGATAGACATAACATGAGAGGTGATAGGGGTGGTATCTTGAATTGGGTTGCAGGGTGTCAATGGATGATCTATAATCGGTTCAATGGGTCTCATTGATTCAACGATTGAACGATATCCCCTAGGAATAGATGTGAACCTTGGTAGTGTTGGACCTAATATGTCATCTATATGCCTATCGATCTCCTTCGTGCAGAGAATGGCAGAATGGTATTGCCTACGTTCTTCTTCAATTTCAGAAGAGATTCCACGAGTGCCAAATGAAGAAATGGCTTGACCTACAAGGGTTTCCCACAATGAAGCTTTCAAACCAAAATCTGGGCGAGAAACATCATCAACAAATCCTTCCATGGGAGAATGGAACGATGAATCTTCCCGGGAAGGTTGCTGGACCAAGGGAGGCGAGTGTGAAGAATATGGTACTCCACTTTCCACAACCACATTATCTCCTACATGGGAGGTGGTATCAACTCCTTGGTCAATAGCTTCCATAGGATTTTCTCCTGAACCAGTAATAAAATCAGGTGGAAAGCCCCATACTCTTCTAGACTATCTTAACTCAGCTAGTTTGCACAGTTCCTATCTAACCTAGGGTATGAAAATCTAGAAAACACACCAAAAGACTTCCCTACACAAACTATAGGTCAAAACAAGCAGACTTAAAATGACAGGAGGAGTTCAAAAGTCAGGTCTCTCACTAGGATTGTCAAGAAGGCGCCACTCGCGATATACCTCGAGGGTACATGCGTAGTAATCTCCCTGAATGTTGTTTTTGGTGTATGGATCCAAACAAGACGACCAAAGGGCTTTTCTAAGATGGATAAGGCATCCTAGTGGGGTCTCCCAATATACTCAATGTACATGGGATCTCGAATCGGTAGTAGTGCTATCTAATGCATAACTGTACACAAGGGGCCTTCTAATATACAATCGAGTACATGAAGTAACTTTCTATATACCTCAAGGGTACATGAAAGGCCGTTCGATATACTGACGGTACGTGGAATAACCACGTGAGTCCCAGAATGTAATGTTGAAAAATAACGACAGCTCCTACGCTTAACGACACCCAAACACATCTCTAACCTATCACTCAAGTTACTACGTAAATTTTAACGTACAACTACCATTAATTTTAACTTGTACGATTTGGTGAATGCATGATGTTTTGATAGAAAAGTAAAACCATGCAGTATGCTTGTGCAAATGTTCACTTTACCGTTTAGTATGCCTACTTACGGGAGGGAAGAGAGTGTTTTCTTTTTGTTTCAAAACAAAAAAGACTTCCAAACAGCAGTCATGGACATCAAATCAAAGACAAGAAAACACTTTTACAAAACTGATTTCTTCTTTTTGAAAACAAATGAGAAGGGTGAGGATCTCTTTTCCTAAAAGAAAAACAAAAGGCACACCTACATGCAAATGCACTCTATATTTTCAATTTTCTCAAAAACATAAGAAAATCTAACTTAAAACTACCATTTTTTTTTTATTTTGATCGAGATAGTCCTAGATGCATGAGAGATGGAAGATCGTGAAGGTCCCGAAAGCTTGCAAAGCCAATCAGAAAACTCAAATCCAATGCTCAAAGATGATGTCCTAGTCTCAGTCAAAACTTTTCTTTTTTGAAGGAAGGAAAAATAAGTTTAATATGCAAGTAAGAAATGAAACCTAGAAGCTAATCTAGTGTTCTTCTTTAAATTTATGCAATGAAAAGAGATTTCAATAACACCCCAAACTTTTCAGAAAACAAGGAATCCTTCTTTAAGAACCAATCAAGCATAGAAGTGGATGAACAATAAAAAAGACTTAAACAAACTTTTGAAATTCCACTCAAATCATTCTTAAACCATCAAATCAGTAAGCCACACACATCAGATTCAGTAACACAAGCCTGATGACAAAACTTAAAGCAATCAAAATCCAAATTTTTGCAAAGAAAATGAGGAAAAAGTGTTTTGGGATGATTCCTACCTGGTGCCGTGCTTTGGAGGTGTTTGATAAAGAGTTTCCAAGACAATATCGCTCCTAGAAAATGGGTTACAGGCTGTGGCACCGCTCACTGCTAACTTTGTTCATGTGGTGACACTGCTCCTCGTACATAGCATGGGCAAGATTCCCTGTAGATGGCCAAAACAAATAAAAATGATGGATCAGATCAGAAAAGACTAGATCAAGGAAAATTTTGATGAATTGAAAATGGAAACAGAGCATAAAAGACTGAAATGACTTAGATCTGAATAGATCTGGAAATTTCAAACCCAAATAATGCAAGTCAAAAAGTAGATCTGACCGAAGAGAGTTAAAGAAAATGGAGCCTGGATTTGGACAAGAGTTGCATACTGAGGAAGATCAGAACAACTGATATGCATGCTCCCCAGCGGAGTTGCTAGATTTGTTAGCTAGAATATTTCACCTCCTACGGACAGTAAGGTGTTCCACTAGTCTAAATGGTTCAGATCCAGAACAAATAAAGGATAGAGGTTGAAGACTCTCCCTAGACACTGTAGATATCTAGAATGCAAGGCTTTGATAGTCCACCTGTGTACCTGCAATCAAGCTCAACACAAAACAGATCAAAGCAACTAGAATATGATCTATAATCTATGCTAGTGACTAAGGAATCTAGCAACATATACGCGAAATCATAACAACAACATATGTGGGACAGAAATCAACTTGCATTAATGAAATATGAAGAAGTTTACAACCAAGCCTTAGTGTTGACATGCATCTCCATGAAACCAANCTCAGAATATATCTCTCTATGCTCTCTCCAAATGAGCTTGGGCCAAGGATCAATCCAACAGCATAAGAATACCTTCAATGTTCTCCCCCTCAACCATGGCCATAAGCTTGTATTTATAAGACTAGATGGATAGGATAGGTTGAGAGATTTGTGGGTGAGGTGGCCTCCAAGATCCTAGGACGGGGGATCTCGAGCTAAACTGACCCACTATAGTAGGGATAAGGGATATATTGAGGCTTATCATCTATAAGCCTCGAGAAGCTTCTCTTTTTCCATTTTTACCCAGGGTACCGCATTTTTCCTTCAATGATAGAGCAGTTCTAGTAATAACCGCTTATGGACTAAGGGCTATAAGTGATGGCACTGCTTATGGGAAACAGAGTATGGGCACTGTGAATAAGGGTACTACTCCTAGATAAAGGGGCATGCGCGGTGCTGGGGATTTTCATGTAAGATTGATGAAAAATCATTTAGTTTCCACTCCAGAAGCTGGGATTTAGGGAAAATAGGTATGTCAAATGTCTTATCACATGATGGTGACAGGATTTTGGTATAACAAATTTATTATGCAAAAGAAATAAAGTTACATGAGCTTCTCATAATCGATCAACTAGCCAATGACCCTCCATGCTCTTTAAATAGAGATCATGGACCAATCGGGTGTTAAGCCATGAATCAATGGTAGGTATGATCTAAGAGAAGTTGAACTATTGGATCACTTTATGTCTTGAGCATATCATGACCGTCAGATTAGAATATTTACAAATGCATACTAATGCATTCTAAAGAAACACACTTTACCTAACTGATATATTACACAAGTTGATCTTAACTAACTCCTAAGTGTCTAAATATCCTAGCACTGGGCCTCCAACACCCCAATCCTCCATATCTTGATAGCAAGATCACAAGAAAAGGAAAGCTTAGGAAGAACACAAAGTGATCCAAAGGGACAAAGGGATGCAGACTCAAGTATAAGCAAACTGAGGAAACAATGGAATATAGTTTCTTTGCTCTTCAATTCCTCCTCTTCAATGTATCCAAGGGGTTCCTTATATAACACTCCAAAAGGGTAATGGAGGGTCGAATCCGAGTGATCTCAAGGCATATGAAAGGCCAAGAGTCAAGATCTTCAGAATCATATGAGGAAAACTCCAAAAATATTTGGACTTATCCGCACATCTTGGTGTACACAGGTTTGAGGTCAAAAGTTGTGTGTACATGCGAGTATGGGTTTAAAAGTCATGTACAACAATAAACACGTGTTTTTTAGGGATGATCTTGGAACATAAAAGTACAATATAAGTCCATGGGGTATAAATACTATGAAGAGGGACAGGGGAGGCCATAAATGTGTGATCAACCATGTGTGGTAAAATCAGCTGCTGCCAAATATAACATCTTTTCCTGTAAGATTTTTTGGATTTTTGATTTTTTTTTGGGAATTTTTCATATATTTTGAAAAGCTTGAAAAAGAATAAAATTTCTTTATATTACAAATCTAGGAGGAGAGGAGTGTCAAGGAACAAGAAAACTAGTTCCAAGCAGTGGAACATGCCTATGCTCAATGCAAGGAGATATGTGCTGGATAATGACACTCGGGGGAAGGTATCCTCTCGGTAAAAGGGGTGATCAAGCTACAAAAGATATGTAAAAAGGATTTGATTGTATAGACATGAGACAAGCTTGGGCTATATGGTTGATAACTCAAAGTCAGGGAGACAACATAAAGATCGAGAAGGAAAGAAAAACTCATGAAAATGAAATTACAACTTGATATATACAAGGGAGTCTTGGGGGAATGGCCAACATAAAGTTCAAGAGGAGTATGAAGCTCTTTCTCAAATACTTGACGGTACTAAAAAGGGACTCCCACAACCTAAATGGGAAATGCGAGCATGGGTACGAAATGCAAAAGAGGATCTAACTAGGGCACCCATGTATAGGAAATCTCTACCATTCACATAATGCCACTTCTAATAGCAGCAAGAGGGTTCCATGACATCATGGAATGGGTTTGTACCTAAGGTTAAGATGAAATGGTCATAAGGTCATGGAAAATATAGGCGGATGTGAAACACTAACCTATATGCCAGTTTAGACATGATACCTGTAATAGGAATGAATGGATCGAAGACTCAGTCAAACCACGCTCAAAAGGGGCTCCTACAACATCATATTAGTCCAAATGGTCCAAAATGGTCAAAAATAGTAAAAAACTATAGGAAGTGGGTAAAAATTTCAAAACAAATTCTACAAAATAGTGAAAAAATAAAAATTTTCATACCATTTTGAAAATTCACCCACCATAGTGCTTTCATATCCAGAACTTCAATAGCTGATTCCGGGAGCATCGTCCAGTGAAATAACTCCACGTTTGGTCCAGGTAAGTAATCATGCCCTCTTCTTTCAATTTCGTGCATCAATTTTAAATTTTAATATTCATTTTTTTACTTAAGCCATCCCAAATAGTGCATTTCGTCCCACACAGAAATCAAGTCTTTTTCTGCATATAGGGCTGGGTATACACGGAAAAAACCATGATACCCACGTACATACACAGTTTTTTTGCAAACAGTCGCGTACAGGGATGCAAACATGATTTTCGAGCGAAAACACTCATGAAACTTGGCAATGTTTGTGCAGGATGGTGGTAGAATGGAGAGAGAGAACATTGTGATGTTGAAGAGGTTGTGCAGGTTGATCTCATGGCTCAACAAGCATTGAGGGATTTTGGGTTATATAAGTTTTGGTGCCTTGGAAGCTTGAGGGCTAAGACAAGGCTACTCTAGTTGCTAGTGGATTACTGGATCCAGACTATGAGAACTTTTAGTTGGATGGCATGTCACTCAACATCGAGGTTGACGACATATACTTTATCACAAGTTTGTCCTGTCAAGGGGAGGTGGTGAACCTCCAATCCCATGGGCCAGGAGGCGGGTTGACTATAGAGGAGTACATCGCTATGTATTTCCTTCCCAATACAGAGAATTTTGGGAGTCAAATCCCAACAAAATCAGTCCAGAACATGGGGCTGAAAGCCATACTATTGGCATTGGGCAGGATTGTAGGTTTAGCATCACTTTACCAGGCCTCAAGGACAGTGATGTTCTATGCCATAGAGTGCATGCGACCTATGATATATGACTGGAGTACCTCGCTGCTAAGCAACATGAAGAAACCACTCAATGACTGCAAGATGGGTAGGGTATAGAACTTTGGGTTCGGCAAAATACTGAGTACATTCATTTTCAAGCAGGTGTTGGGGCTAAGCCCTAGAGTTGACATTGCTCCACATGGAGTTAGGGATCCACATCATCCACACTAGGCTAATGTCATGCTGAGACTAGGAGGGGTAAGGGTGGCTAACCCCTATCCAACAAACTTCTTTCTATGGTGGCAGAGACAGATCATTGCCATAGATGACTATCCCTATGCAGGGATCGACTTCCGTGGAGATCCTAATATGCCCATACCACTAGGAGTAGCATATGGAGACATAGGTAATGAATCCCAACTCACTTTTGGTTTTTGAATTATTATTTTGTTTTTGTTTTTTGATATATGAAATCAAAAGACATGTTTTTTGTGTGACAACGTATAATGATACTCTGTCATGTACATGCAGATGTGGGACCACGATGGCCATATGGATTTCCTCATCATCAACGGAGGGGAAGAGGTAATTAGATCATGGGTGTGGATGTAGAGTGGATGCTCTAAAGCATCCACACAAACTTTTGTTCACTTAACACAGAGGGTTCCCCTGGCAGAAGTCGAGGACTTTCGTGAGGCCATGTAGCGCTAGGTGGTTGGAGTACCACGAGCATGGATTCATTTATTTCGTCGGATAGCTAGATCCATGGTGTGTTACCATGATCAACACCCTCCTGCACCTCAGGATTAGAGACCCGGGTGTATATTTTTGTATGATCGTGTAGTATATTTTGATGGATCGGAAGCCCTAATTTTGTATATGACACTTATGTATTATGACGCCACCTTTTTTGGACTTAATGAAAAATATTTATGATGATCAATTATTATTCTATTTACATGTGTAAAAAGTGTTTGTGAAATTCTTTTATCGTTTGTGAAACAAATGTCAATCTAGTACATAGTTAGCATATGAATCAACAACTTGATTAAAATTCCTTGTAATGTGAATGTATGTTGTTCTCTCAAATTGTCGTTCTAGCAATCTTAAACGCAATAATATTCGTAACAATGTCGTATCCCTAACATGATACAAGACATTAAATTGTGAGACCACTAACTGCGAATCAAGATGTACCTCAATAGAAATGACACCATGTGAAGTGGCATCACACAATAACTCAATCATGACACTATATTCAACAAAATTGTTTGACAAAGTCCATAAACATACGCCTCCTGAAGACAACACTTGACCAGTAGGAGTATAAATCACCCAAGCAGCCGAAGCTGAGTTTTGAGTGTGGCGGCTAGCACCATCGGTGAATCCTATGTAAACCAAAGACTCCATCAACATTTGCCATAACAAACAAAAGCTAATCAACAAACCCAATCACCATAAGAAGACAAAACTATGCTATAAAAAATGTACAATAATATACAAAAAATCAGCCTTGGCTGAAGATCATGCATAGCATTTGTTAATATAGATCCTATTTCTAGGCTTTACCAAGGCTGTCCCTTCATAATCAACCAACTCATAGGCACCTTTTTCTAAGACATGCTTGACCACGTAAGGACCATGCCACATAGGGTTAAAATTTCCTTCCCCCAAGCGTTCCTTAGCTTGATCCCACTAAAGGAGCAAGTCACCTTCACTAAAACTCCTAGGAAAAATAGACTCATTGTACTACACCTTAACGCGATGCTTATTAACCTCAAGAGACACTAAATCATCTTGATGCTTCTCATCAAGTTTCTCCAAGTGGACCAGATGTTCTTCCAATGCAGAATTCTCTGGTAAAAGCTCCATAGCTAGCTTCAAAGAAGGGATTTCACATTCAACTGGTAATAGTGACTCCACCCCATGCACATGCTGATAGGGAGAAAAACCAGTTGCAGTCTTGACCACGGTTCTATAGGCCCACAAAGAAGGATACAACATGATATGCCAATTAGTATTGCTTTGTGCGAAGGTTATTTGGAGAATGGACTTAAGTGACTTATTCACTGCTTCAACATGTCCATTTAGTTAAGGATAATAAGAAGAGGAATTCTCTTGTTTATACCCTAACTTTGAAGACAACTCTTCCATCATTTCGTTCTGAAAGTTTCTTCCATGGTCAGTGACAAGCTCCCTCAGAATACCGAACCAGGTGATAATTCGATTAAATGCGAAATGAACAACTGTTTCACCCTCATATTTGAGAGTGGGAATATCCTCTTCCCATTTCGTGAAGTAATCAACAGCCACAATAATATGATCATGCCCCCAATCAAAGCTGGGTTACAATCCATAAAATCGAACCCCACTTGGTGAAGGGACCGTAGGTGATAATGGGATGCAAAGGGGTATGATGCAAGCGCATATTCTTTGCAAACACATGGAAAGGGTGGAACCTCTTGAATTTTTTGGGTTGTAGAAATCCCAGATAAATGACCACCACACACACTTCCATGGAAATCATTAAGCATGAACTCAACCTCCTCATGAGTTAAGAAATGACGTAAAATGGAATCAACCCCACAACGGTACAAAGTATCCTCCACTATGAGGTAGTTCTTAATTATGTGATGTAGTCGTTGATGATCATATCGCAAGAGGTGAGTAGGAACCTTCAATATTGCAAATAAACAATAATACCCCCATACCTTCAAAGAGAATCCTCATGAACTTCTCCTTCATCCAAATTTGGAAAATCCGATATGAGCTCAGCAAAAATTAATGATTTCTTTGATTTTGCCGAAACAAACTTGAGTTAAAACTCTTGCAATATCAAAATCAAATTATTATAATTCCCCCCAATTATCCTTTTGGTGACGACAAATTGAAATGAATTAATGTGAGCTACGACCAAAGTTTGGTGAAGGAGGATATAATTCCTCAAACGCTGAACCACATGGATGGTGGCCAAGGCTGGCTTCTCAACATGGGTATAACAAAGTTCTTCATCAATAAGGTTTCATCTAAGATAGTAGATGACATGCTCATGGAGCTCCTCATCTTCTTGAACCAAGACCATACCAATCGCCTCTTGACACACAGCCACATTGTTGATGTATTTGTAACTTCATAATGTATTCACTTATATATTTCATATATTGTATTTCATTGGTCCCGGATGTTCCTATCGGAGGATTCATTAATGTAATCAAGTCATGTAAAGTCATAGAGATTAACCCTCCTTTGTATGTTGAGCGTGAAGTATTCATAGTTATTGGCCACTAGGGTTATTAGGCTCTCCTAGAGAAGTTGGCCCTGGTAAGTTATTGTCAAGTTAGAAACTAGTATAAATAGAGAGTGAGCCTCTCTATTTATCACACACACTCACTCAATTGGGGCGCATGAATGAGAGAGGAAGTGTTAGCACAAGTGAGAGAGATCAGCTATCAGAGATCATCTTTATGTTTTCCGGTTTTACTTTTGCTACTGGTGCTCATTCTATCTTTGAGGAATTTGCAAGGTTTTCTCCTTTATGGTTTCCCAGGGGAAAATTATTTGTGTCTCTTGTCTCTTGTGAATATTGTTGTGCATCTTATTCTCTCAGATAAGATCCTAATATCATATTGCTTAAATGATAAGAATCTAACATGGTATCAGAGCTAACTTGAGAAGAAGACACTGTGCAGCTACAAAAGCTAGGGCTTCTTAATTTTTGGGTCTCTCTCCACACATCATCAACAAAAGGAGGCTACACTAACTCTCCATTGAAGGGCGTATCTTTCTATCGAAGCAGAATTTGATTTTGGCCATTTTCAGTTTTTGCTGCAAGAAATTAGGGCTTTTTACAGAAGTGGAATTTTTGAGTGAGTCCAACATAGGATTTCTCTCCTCATCAAAATCGAATTTTAGAGACCAAGGTTGATGGAAAACTTTAGGAAAGTCAAACCCTAGTTTGACCCCGGGCCTGAAAAACCCTAAGATACCGAAACATGTAGTTTTCATACATTCGCTATATCTTGGGATTGAAGAAGTATTAGGGGCCAAAATTTTCATAGGACGAAGATAAAATCCTTATGTACCTTTTGTAAAAATTTCAGCCACCGAATCGCTATATTATTAGATATATGATTCCTCCAAATTAGGGTTCCAGCCTCTTCTAGGATTCATCCCTAAACATGACACCTAGGTAGAATTGCTATATCTTGGGCTACGAAGGTCCAAATAAAATTTTGCAAGATGTTCTAGATAGGGAATGGAATTTAATTTTTATGGTAAATGTTTCAGACCCTGAAGATGAAACAGGGACATGTGGTCGTCCATACAAGTTTTCTATGCTGAACAGTCTTGAAATATGTCACCTTGGGAAAAATATCATAAGTCCCAATTGATGAAACCCATTTTGCTCAAACCTATGGTGTTTGAAAGAGGCCAGATGGGGATAGCTCCGTAGGAAATTTAAGACATAGGGGAATATTAAGTTTGGATATACCACATAAACAATATCAGGCATCTCTGGAGAGGAAATTGGAAAACTAGGGCTTCATGTTCCGGGAGCTTCCGTCCACTATTTTAAGAAAAAGAGTACATTGGACAGCTCACCTAGAAGAAACCCATATTTATATCCAATCATATCTGAAAGATTCCAAGTTTTGAAAATTAGGTTTTCTCTGACAATCCCTAGATCAGCTAGCTCCAAAACCCGGACGGACACCTCAAATCGATAAGATCTAAGTTTTTGCTATTTACGGTTGAGTTTGTCATTTCAACATGACTAATCACACCAGCTTGATGACAATCTTGGTGAAGCTAAAAACTTTCAAGCATGGAAGTATAGTATTTCACTAGTTCTTGAAGAAAATGAATTGGACACCTACATAAGTGGAGAGGTTCCAGTTCCAGAGGGAGATGAGGCTAAAGCCTTACACAAGAAGTACTTGGGCAAGGCCAAGAATATCATTGCTGATTCAATCAAGGATCACCTTATACCACAAGTGTCTTCCCTAAAGAAACCTAAATAGATGTTTGATTCCTTGAACAAGCTATTTGAAGGGAAGAACATAAATCAGAAGATGAGTCATGATTTTTAGAAACTAGTTGAATAATGTAAAGATCCAGAATGCAGAGACCATATAGTCATACTTTACAAGGGTCTTTCAAATCAAAGAAAAAATTGAAGCAGTGGATGAAGAAGTAGAGAATGCATAAGTTGTGATAACCACCATGAATGGCCTCCCAGGATTATGGGATTCATTGATTCATGGAATGTGTGCCATAAGGAATTAATTAATTTCACCAGACTCTGGGAAGAGCACACATAAGATGAAGCTCGATCCATAATAGGAGAAGAGAAGATGGGAGCAACTGAAGATCAAGCATTCACGATTCAAAGAAGATCCCTCAAGCAATGAGGAATATGAAGAACTCAATTCTTGAAGAACCTCTTATCCATCTTAATAATTTGGATAAGAAATGATGTTGTTATGAATGAAGAAGATGATGAAGCTGAAAGAAGGAGTCTACCCATGAAACAAATAAAGATAAGTATTCAGTTGCCATTTCATGATATTGTTTTTTTATGAATTTGTTTATATTCAGTTGATGTATTATGCATGATAGAATGTTTTCATTAATGATAGTATACTAATAATATGCATGTGATGGGTATGTAGCTCATGGTGCTATACAAATATCCATTGCTACTTATCTAGAATGAAACCTCTTTGCTGACATATTGGATTAGTGCACAATGTCAATGATGTCTTGGTAGAGATGAAAGGCATCTAGAAAGTTTCCATAAGATATGGATGAATGTTGTATTGGCTAAAATAGTTGCATGATTATATCTTGATGCAAAATATTTTTTCATTATGAATATACCTTATGAAATGTTTCTAACCATACAACTAATGCATTTGACTTGTAGTAAATATTGTGTACAATAGGCTACAAACAAACGATGAGACTTGTTCTGAAGAACGAGTGATTACAAGTAGAGAAATTATCTAAAATGAAGAATAATATGATGATACTTTCAAAGAAATAAGAGGTCTTAGACACAGTGCAGTTATGTGACAATGTTGAGCGACATCATTGATGCAGAGTCTTCTAGCTATGAATATGTAGCCAAGAAGAAAGGGAAGGAGAGTACCGGTTCAAAAAGAATGATGTCTAGGATGCAATATCGAGACCTTAAGGAAAGTATGTAATGTCTTCCATATGGATCTACAAGATCTAGCATGCAGTAGATGGAAACATCATGGAATACAAGGCAATATCCGTAGCATGAGGCTTCTCACAGAAAGAAGCATAGACTACGAAGAGACATTTACAGCCAATGGAAGTTAAGACACATGAAAGGAAGACTCATGTGTGCAAATTAAAGAAGGCCTTGTACGAGCTTAGAAGACACCCATGGGATAAAACATACATAAGGAACTTGAAGATCACTTAGAGTGATGAATATCTTAACCTTTTCTACAAGGTTGAAGATGAAATCCTATAGAGGATGGAAAGCTCACAGATGGGTGCGAGGAAAATGTTTTCAAGATAGAGGATCTTGGTATCCAGTGACCCTATATGGATACATAGAATATTATTAGAATAGGAAGCTAATTGTCACTCCCATACAGAATGTTTCAATACATAGAGTATGAAAGGAAGAGGGAGAATGATGCTCCA
Organism: Pseudotsuga menziesii; assembly: GCA_001517045.1. Taxonomy (NCBI): domain Eukaryota; kingdom Viridiplantae; phylum Streptophyta; class Pinopsida; order Pinales; family Pinaceae; genus Pseudotsuga; species Pseudotsuga menziesii. The sequence continues at coordinate 141,562 of LPNX010345751.1, forward strand.
GTTCACAGGGAGTGACTGCAGAAGATCTTGAGGTTCGACATGGTACAATGGGATGGACAACTTGCTGATGGATCTAGTATTTACTGAGATTAAAGTAGATTCCAGCCTTTACTTCAAGGTTGAAGGCAGAAGACTGGTGATGCTCTTGTTATATCTCGATGACTCATTCCTAACAGAAAAGAGGAACTCATTAAAATTGCAAGAAGGAGACTTGCTACCGAGTTCGAGATGAAGGACTTGGATATGATGCACTACTTTCTAGGCATGGAGGCATGGTAGAATGTAGATTGAATCTTACTTGGAAAAGGGAAGTAGGTAGTGGAGATCCTGAAGAGGTTCATGATGATGGACTGCAAGACCATGACCACACCTATGGCATCAAACCTGAAGCTATTGAGCGATGCTTCATCAGGATCATTTGATGCTATGATGTATCGTCAGATGATTGGGTCCTTGATGTACCTGATGAATATGAGATCAGCCATTTGCTTTTCTATGAACAAATTGATGTCCTTGACAGATTCGAGACATTTTCAATTGATGGTTGCAAAGCATGCAGTGAGGTACCTAAAAGGTATAGTTAACTATGGGCTCAAGCATGAAGCAAATCAGAATATTAACCTGGAGAGTTATGTGGATTCAGATAGGACAAGCAGTTCCATTGATAGGAAGAGAACTTCAGGGTGCTCCTTTAGTATGGAATCATGTGTGATCTCTTTGTTTAGCAGGAAGGAGTCGTGTATGGTACTGAGTACAGCCAAGGAAAAATATGTTGCCACTTGCATTTTTTGTATGATGCAGAGAGAAGTAGTGAAGCTCCAATATGTGATCCAGATCGAGATCTCTCGAAAGAGGGAGTTCTAGCATATCTTTTTAGATAGTTTGTTAGAGCATAAAATCCTGGCAAAGCTTGTAGGTTGCTCATATGTAAACGGTCCTATAGGTTGTCCTCAGATGTAATCAGTCTAGGAAAAGCCCATGTTGGCCCAAGAAAGTGGCATAAGAAGGAACTTCATGCGTGTAGCCAAGGAAAATGTGTCATGCACGTGATAGAAGCAAAGGAAGAGCGCGAAGGATAAAAAGGGCCCATGAAGGAAGAATGGAGAAGTGCGTGGAAAAAGAAAGGCAAGCACGAAAGTTCAAAAGGGGGAAACAACTAGAAAGCGACAGATATGGAATCCAAATCAAGGCCGTATAAGGAGGCGTAATCCTGCAGCTACGCACATGTGAGAAGATATTTGTAAGTCAGGCCGATAGTGCCTCATGTCAAGTCATGATCACCATAGCTGTAACCAGAGGGGCAGTTGATGGTGACGGCTAACATACTATCGGGATGCAGTTGGCCCTGCGTGACCATGTAAATTAGTATAAATAGGAAAGATGCAATGGTTACAAGGTTGGTCTCTAAGGTTTTCATTGATCTTTTTTTAGTTTTCAGTAGTAGTTTGTTATTCAACGGTAATCCATGGAAGGGGATGTCGATTAGGTTGTAATGTCATAGCGATCAGAAGAGGAGTAGACTCAGGAAGAGTATGGTAGCATTATAGGGGTTGTTGAGCCATGGATCTGAATGCAGTGGGAGAAGACCGCTAGGATTAGGAGTAGAGTAGGAGAGAAAACCAGAGAGCATGAGAACTATGAGTCTGAACTTAAAGACATATCTCAAGATCAGTCTGCATCCTGCATACTACAAGGTGCTATATCCTTTCTCATGCCAGATGAAGAGCACCTTGGTGGTTTTTCCCAAATGGGTTTCCATGTTATTTCTTGTGTCCAAATGAATGCTTGATGTGGTGAATGTTTATGTGATTGATTAATAGTTGCTTCCAGTATAACGTTAAATGTGGTTCAGTTTTTGTTAGTTTCTTACAATTGGTAGATGGATGAACATGATATCTTGATGAATTGAAACTGTATAATTATATATCATTCTATATAATTCATGTTATGAACCCTGACTTTAGTCATATAGCCTATTGATGTGAGTCAGCTGCGTCGCATGAGTTGTGCCAGCTACGAGGGGCAAAGGAAAGTCAGGTCATGTGTGATGACATACAGTTGTGCTCATTCGCATAGAACCAACTCCTCCGCTTAGCCGCCCTGCTGCCTTCATTGAGCTCCTTGGTTGCGAGCCAAGGGACTATACTTCCCTGAAAATCATGGAAACATGATTCCAGTGGTTACCCATCTATGATATATCTAGGGTGAGACCGCGTCTGCTTCGTAGGTGTTGCTGATGGGGATTGCTCTATCGGGTCGGTATCTCGGGTAGTTGTTGGATTGGTGGGCTGTGCAAAACCTAGGTTGCGCAAGTGGGGAAAAGTGGCCAACAAATGGTTTCATTGTCAGGACCCTTTTGATTAAATCGAGGAGATGGTGTGGCACCAAACAAAGGAGGATATAGAAAACTAGCTAGATGCTAAAACGCTGGTGTTTGTGCAAGAAGAAAGTGAAGGAACACGGTTCAGCGTAGAAAAACAGTTAGATGATTATATATAATCTGATATTCATGAGATATTCTTTGTTGAGTTCCCTATTCTACTACATGAATGGTTGGTAGGATTGGCATCTAGACAGACCAACTACCATACAAGGGAGATTACCGAGTGGAGCGACCAACTGGTTCAGGAGGTAACCAGTGTGAGTAACGATGTCTCTAGAGATATTGATTTTTGGGTTGATAGTATATTGCAAGGGTATATTACTGAGTTTGCAATAGATACTATAACTTCATATAGTGAAGCTGAACAAGATTTCTTCTAAGGACCATGAAGGATATACTTATGGAGCATAAGTACATGGATAAAACTACTTGCATATGAGAAGGGTATTTTTCACTTGGATAGTTGAGCCGTGTGTCTAGGAAGGGACTATGTCGCTAACAAGAAGGTAAGAACATGGGGAGGAATGCGTGGAGATGTTCCCCGAAAGAATAGAACCTGAACTCGAGGTTGGAGTCCTAAGGAGTGGGAGAATATTTAGATTAGGAAAGAGAAGGAAAACTGAAAGGGGTCGACAAAATCCTATTTTTTTCGAATGAAGCAAACATGAACTTTAGTCATGCGAAGACAAAGGGTCTTGCAACTAAGAGGAGGACTATAGCCCAATCTTGGAAGGACTTGGAGACACAGATAGCTCTGACGAGAACTCAGGGTCAGAGAAAAATTATATAACACCAGCTATATTACCTAAGATGAGATCTAGAGTCTCATCCCCTGAAAAGACCTCTAACTCGGATAGCACTAGTCCTGAAACTAGTGCACCAGAAAGTGCAACTCTGTTGAACCCTGCCCCAGAGAGCCTAAATGGAAACCCAATGGCTACGACAGATGTTTGGTTACCTACATTTAATGGAAATGGAATCGAAGACCTTGAACAACATTAGATCTTATGTGAAGTTGTGTGGATGGTGCGTTTAGTCCATGGCGCTGACATCAAGAAAGTGCAGATGATTATGACCTTAAGGGGTTGTGCCCTAGATTGGTTCATGAAATTTTGTGCCGCACCAGCCAAAAAACCACAGAAGACCCTTGAGGAGATCCAAGCTGTAATGATCTCAGAGTTCAGAAAACCCAAATCAGAATCACAATGTATTACAGAGATTAAGGAGATTAAACAGGCATTAGCAGAAACTGTGTGGGATTTTGATCAAAGATTCAAGACACTGATGGCTAAGGTAAGCTTCCAAATGTTCGATGTACATCATAAGGAATGGTTTATTTTTTCTTTGCTAGCACACATCCGAGGGCCATTGATGTAGTAGGAGATTGAGATACAGACATAAGCATTGGAGCTAGCGATGAAGCTAGAGTCCTCGCATATTGCTGACGGTGCCACCGAAATGGTACAGATTTAGTCACAGCTATCCAACCTCACACTACAACTTTAGGATATTAAGAAGGGAAAAGAAGGAAAAGAGGACTTCTGGTGCACAAAATGTAGAACGAATGGACAAACCAAGGACAATTTTCTAACCTTCATGAATTATGTCACATCTAGTGCACCTAACCCATTAAATGGGCAAGGGCTACCTTGGTGTCATATATGCCAGTCAAGAGGTCACCGTGATGAGGAGTGTGTGTATTTGCAGAAGGTTGTAAGTACCCCTACAAAATTATTTTGTAAATTTTGTAGATTGGTAGGACATGATGAAAAATACTATAGAGCATACCATCTCTTGAAAGAAAATACAGTTGATACGTACTTGATGAAAAATGATGGGTTCCCTCAAGTTGAACAAGTGCAATCCTTGTACCAACCTGCACACCTCCCAACTAATCAGTACCAATAGCTGTATGCACTTCAATAGCCATACGTGTAGCAAAACCCCTATCAGTAAAATTACCAACAAAACCAATACCCACAACAACTACACCCTCAAGAAAGGGGTGGAAAAAACTTTGGAGGACGAGGCGACAGAGGAGGATTTGGTAGGGGGAGATTTGTAGTTACATGCTATAATTGTGGACAAGTAGGTCACTTTTCCAGAGATTGTTTGGAGCCTGCAAGGACATGCTCATATTGTAAGTATCAAGACCATAATGTTGAAAAATTTCCTCAGCTGATCACAAAGTGGCAAGCAAGAACTGTTGCCACACCCAACCCCCCACCAAACCCAAACCCAAATGCGAATGAAAATGTTCAGATGATTGTGGATAAATCGTGAGACCTGAAAAATTGCTGCCATAATAAGAGGAGGTGCGATGACTGGCGTAGAACAAGAGAAACCACAAGAACAAATGAAGCCACAAGTGAGGCTGGTGGTACAGAAAAAAGAACCACTGACTGGCTTGAAGCAGAAAGAAGTATTCTGGGATATGTAATCACACTTCATAATCCCTGATGTACCATCAACTTCAACAAAAGTAAAGGACATGCCTAAACGATTCCAACACCCATTGTAGAAGAAAGCTTCAACCGAAGTTAATAAGCTGAGACCTCTTCTATCAAGTTGTTTGATGCTAATCCAAGATAAAAATGATATTGCAGAGGTACAAGCAATAATAGAAGAGATCCTTGTAGTACCACACATTGAGAATAAGGTTAACCAAGTGTGAGGAAAATGTAAGATTGGCCATGAATTGAGAATGAATGCATATATAGGCAATTATGACATGGATTATACCATTTTAGATCTGGGGTCAGATGTCAATATCCTAACCTGCCAGACTTGGAAAATCATGGGTAAGATGTGCTTGGACTAGTCTCCTATCCAGCTGTGTCTTGCTAATCAGGTGAAGGTACTACCCATTGGATGATTGATCAATGTCATCATCAATGTTGAAGGATTGTGCACATATGCAAACTTTGAGGTCATCAACATTGTAGATTATACAAATCCTTACCCTGCACTACTAGGGATAGATTGGGCTATAGACAATCAAACAATTATAAATTTCAAGAAAAGGATCCTCTCCTTTGAAGATGAGGAAATGAGAGTAGTCTCTCCCATTGATCCATTTGAGGGGCAAAGATATGTTGAACCTATTTATAATGAGGGGCAGGTCGACTATTTCGATCAAATCTACAATGTTACAGCTATGCACGAATATCATATCAGTACAATGGTAGATGGGAACGTAAGCTATAAGTACACAAGTTCATGTACGTCTAATTTAGGGGAGGCTTTAGAGAACTGGAAAAATAGGTTACATGAAGTCTCCATGAGAAGGTGTGCAAGAGTCACAAGGTCTGTGCGATGGGTGGAGACTGAGTCAAGGGAGTTGCCGACCTATGATAGTTTCATATACACTTTGGATATGGCACCCAAGACCTATGATAATTCTGAGAAACTATAACAAGGAACCCAGCAGGTCACGCATACAGTTCTAAATGCTAACAAACACCCCATAATTCATAATACAATCCAGAAAGAAAAGGGGCATATAGTCGAGAATATCAACGATGCTAATGCTCACTAACACGGTGCAACTAGTTAGCAAGAAAATATACCCAGGGACACAGAATACAACATGACTAACTTCAGTGGGTAAAAAATAGTTGAACTAAGTAGAGATCACAAAGTAATACAAAAGCATTCACAGGATGAAGCAATTGTACAAATCGTAGATCTCCTAAAGGAATACCGGACCCTCTTCCCTCTAAACAGCACATAAAGGAAGGAAATGGTGGAATACTTAGAGAGGATGAAGATACCTTTGCGATTCTAGACTAAGCCAACTCAACAATAGCTGCCAGCATGAAATTATCAATATATTAGGGTAAATCCATCCACAGAAGGAAGACTTATCCTACACTATGACAGTAGAGTCTTCACCCACCTACACAAACTAAAGGAAATTTGGCTCACACCATATTCCATAACACAAAATATGGATATAGGCACAACACAATGCTAGAGAAGTCAATGGTACCCATGTCACGAGTTTGGTAAATGACAGTTGCCTGCAACCTTACTCCAACACGTAAAAAAAAAAAGAGTAGCCAAAAGATGTAAAATACTTTGTTGCAGGATTGCGACAGAACCCACAGAAAGCATGAGCGACTTCAAGCACCAACAGGATAACAATGTGGTATTTTTCTTGCACGTAGAGGCACTACGATAGGCTATTCGGCAAACCCACAGAATCCACACCACAAATCTGCACAGGTACGCTACTTTTCTCAACTTTGAAGTTGATATACATAATATAAACCTCTTGCCTACAAAATCACCACATCAGCAGATACATCAAGCTAGATTTATTGTAACTGACGATGATGTGGATGCAATTGTCAAGCTATGGCCTGAGGAATGGTGCGGTCCACTCGTAGACCCGCTGCTTGAAGACCTAAATGTAGAAGAACCGCCCATTCATCAAGTTAATGGTGAATACCAGGAAGGTGACGATGCCTAAGTGGATCCATTGCAAGAAAACATGGAGGATTATGATTATATGGAGGACTCAAACCCACATCCTTCAATGCATCCACACGCTGAAGAATAGACGCAGACCTGTGTGCAGCCCGAGGAAGGCCAATCTTCGTGGAAGAAGCAGAATGAAGATAGAACAACAAACATCACTACCTTAATGGAGGATGATTTGAAAGAAATTTCCAACACCATGGCTAAAGTTACGCAAAATAAAATTGGTGGAGTAAGGACCCAACAAGAGAGCATCGATGCCTAAGTCCAAACCCACCTCAATGCGTTAACAATAGATATCAATGAGGTCAAGCACACGGTGGACACCAAAGCATATCACATTGATCCTAACATACCACTACTCACACCGCTATGGGAACCACCAATCAAGGTACTCATTTAGATGCAAGCACTTGACATCAAGGAAGAGACAACCTTAGATAATGATAAAAGCACCGCCGAGATATACTTCTCCAATTTTCTCTTGGACGAGATCTATATCATCTAGTAGGAAGCTGCAGCTGAACTTTGACTAAGGAAAAACATTATTGCTCACCAGGAAACAAAAGAGAAAAAGAAGGCCAAGCTGCGCAAGGCCCTGTTGCAAGGGAAAGATCAGGAGTTGCAGGAGCGCACCAACCTCCTGGCCGAGAAGACGTAATAAATATTGGCCCGAGATCAAAGCTGTGTGATGTTGGTAGATACTATTAAGAATGTCGTTGCAACATTCCCAACAGAGGCTGGGCAAGAAGATGAAGACTCCTTGCCTAAAGTGGCCAGGCTTGCGAAGATCGCACAAGATATTCAGTGCCAAGTAGAAGATCTGCAAGCTCGATAGATACTAAGCACACCCCCAAAGGTGCTGGTAGAAAGAAGAATAGCAGTGTCTGAAGCTGCTACCAAAATTAAAGGCAGAGAATCAATCTACGTAAAGGCCCCAAACAATGTTGCAACCATTTGGGAAACATTGCTTGAGGATGACACAACTGAGAAAATAAGGCATCATATACAAGAGACAGATCAGTGCATCACTACTATGAAGGTGGACATGCAGAAGCTACCCCTCTAGCAAAAGGTCATTAAGCATGCAGAGATCAAAAGTCTCCAACATGAATTCCACACCCTTCGTAAGCAAGATAAATATAGGGAAGTCAAGGTTGAGGAATTCTAGTCAGAGGAAAAAAACCTTACAGACCATATTCAGTAGATGCAGCAGAAGCTTCAAGGCATATTGCAGTCGATAGAGAAAGACTTGTTGGAGCATGTACAGTCTGACCAAGTGGAGCAATTGGATGCACAAGCAGAGGAAGCTACAGGAGAATTTGCTAAGATAGAAGTAATGGTGCAGGCATTTGAAGGCAAGGTATGTGCTACTGCGCAAATATACTCAGAACCAACACGTTCAAAATAATGTATGCAAATGGGAGAAAGGAACTTAGTTGAAAAAAAAAGAAAAGTCTCTATATTTTTTCAAAAAGATACCACGTAGATCGACCCGCTCATATGTCCCTTTATTAGTGGCTTGGGATGAGCCACATGTGAGTGTTGGGGGCCTGTTGGCCCAGGAAAGGGGAATAAGAAGGAACTTCGCATGTGCAGCCAAGGAAAATGTGCCGCACACGTGATAGAAACAAAGGAAGAGCACGAACAACCAAAAGGGCCCACAAAGGTAGAATAGAGAAGTGCACGGCAAAAGAAAGGAAAGCGCGGAACCGTAAAAGGGAAAAACAGCTAGAAAGAGATGGATACAAAATGTAGATCATGCTCGTATAAGGCGGTGTAAGCCTCTAGCTAGGCACATGCGAGAAGATATTTGTAAGTCATGCTGATAGTGTCTCATGTCAAGTCATGATCACCACCTCTATAACCAGAGGGGCAGCTAATGGTGATAGCTAACAGACTGTTGGGATGAAGTTGGCCCTGCATGGCCATGTGAATTAGTATAAATAGGAAGGATGCAATAGTTAGAAGGTTGGTTTGTAAGGTTTTCATTGATCCTTGTTCAGTTTCCATTAGTAGTTTGTTATTCAACGGTAATCCATGGAAGGGGATTCCAATTAGGTTGTAATGTCATAGAGATCAGAAGAGGAGTAAACTCAAGAAGAGTATGGTAGCATTAGAGGGGATGTTGAGCCATGGATCTGACTACAGTGGGAGCAGATCGCTAGGAGTAGGAGTAGAGTAGGAGAGTGAACTAGAGAGCATGAGAACTATGAGTCTGAGCTTAAAGACATATCTCAAGATCAGTATGCATCCTGCAGACTGCAAGGTTCTATATCCTTTCTCATGCCAGATGAAGAGCACCTTGGTGGTTTTTCCCATATGGGTTTCTACATTATTTCTTATTTCCAAATGTATGATTGATGTCATGAATGTTTATGTGATTGATTGATAGTTTCTTCCCGTATAATGTTAAATGTGGTTCAGTTTTTGTTAATTTCTTGCAATTGGTAGATGGATGAAAAGGATATCTTGCTGAATTGAAACTGTATAATTATATATCATTATGTATAATTGCTGTTATGAACCTTGAATTAAGTCATAGATCCGATTGATGTGAGTTAGCTGCGCCGCATGATTTGCGGAAGCTGTGAGGGGAAAGGAGATCTAGGTCGTGAGCGATGACATACAGTTGTGCTCATTTGTGCAAAACTGACTCCTCTGTCGAGCCACCCTGCTGCCTTCATTGAGCTCCTTGGTTGCGAGTCAAGGGACTATACTTCCCTGACAATCGCAGAAACATGGTTCCGGTAGTTACCCATCTATGAGATATCTTGAGTGATACTGTGCCTACTTTGTAGGTGTTGTCGATGGGGCTTACTCTATTAGGCCAGTATATCGGGTAGTTGTTGGATCAACGAGCTGCATAAAACATGGGTCACACAAATGGGGAAAAGTGGCCAACAGCTCACAAGTTATCCTTGGACGTAATCAGCCCTGATGTGAGTTTATGCTAGAAATGGTTAGAGTGAAGTTTGAGTAATTCAAGGAGAAGCTTGGTGTTCTCTAGATCGAGGTTCCCTCCAAGGGGAAGTGATGATTCTGTGAGCCCTTCAAACATGGTGGCAGGCTAGGTATCTCATGGTCAGATGTAAGTGCTGATCCCTTTTGACATGATGGTAGGATTGGTTCCTCCCATGGTAAGATGTAAGTGTTGTTCCCTTCTGACATGGTGGTAGGATTGGTTCCTCACTCACATGGTCAGAAGTAAGTGCTATGCCCTTATGAAATGGTGGTAGGATTGGTTCCTCGCATGGTCAGATATAAGTGTTGATGATACATCCACTATTAAAAAGGACTGGCTCTGTGATGATACATCCAGTATGAAAAAGGAATGGCTCTGTGATGATACATCTAGTATGAAAAAGTATTTGCTCTGTGAAGCTACACCTAGCATGAAAAAGGGTTGGATTTGTAGAGGACTACACCCAGTATGAAAAAGGACTGGCTTTGTAGATTTACATCCAGCATGGGAAAGGGATGGCTTTGTCGATGAAGACCTACATGGAGGCTAGGCCTACAACTAGCATGAAAAAGGGATGGCTTTGTCGATGAAGACCTACATGGAGGCTAGGCCTACAACTAGCATGAAAAAGGGATGGCTCTGTAGAACTTCCTGTGACGAGTAGAATTGAGAGATAGAACCATTTGTTTGAGATAGTGGAAGCAGTCATGATCCAAATTTGACTCGATGATCCAATGAAGAATACTTGTGCTCATGAATTGTGTCAAGAGAATACCTTCCTAGTTGAAAGGGAGTGTTGATGTATTTGTAACTTCAGAATGTATTCACTTGTATATTTCATATATTATATTTCATTGGTCCCTGATGTTCCTATCGGGAGATTCATTATTGTAATCAAGTCATGTAAAGTCAGAGAGACTAACCCTCCTTTGTAAGTCGAGGGTAAAGTCCCCATATTTGTGGGGCACTATGGTTATTAGAATATCCTAGAGAAGTCGGCCCTGGTAAGTTATTGTCAAGTTAGAAACTAGTATAAATAGAGAGTGAGCCTCTCTATTTATCACACACACTCACTCAACTTGGGGTGCATGAGTAAGAGAGGAAGCGCTAGCACAAGTGAGAGAGATCAGCTGTTGGAGATCATCTTTATGTTTTTGGGTTTTACTTTTTCTACTGGTGCTCATTCTATCTCTGAGGAAGTTGCGAGGTTTTATCCTTTATGGTTTCCCCGAGGAAAATTCTTTGTGTCTCTTGTATCTTGTGATTATTTATGTGCATGTTATTCTCTCAGATAAGATCCTAAGATCATATTTCTTAAATGATAAAAATATAACACACATAAATTAAGAAGTCACAACTATAGGTTGGTGGAGTAAGCACAGGGTCTGATTCCAAGGATTTCTTTAGAGCATTGAAAGACTCCTAGGCTCACTCATCCGAGTACAAAGGGGTGTATTTCTTCAACAAACACATGAATCCTTTGGTCAAATTGGAAAAATTGACCATGAACCTTCACAAGAAGTTTGCCATTCCTTGTAAACATTGAATATGTTGAATGTTACATGGGGGATACAATTGAAGTATTGCCTCAAACTTTAATGGATTGACTCTAATGCCCTCCTTGGATACAATGAATCCTATTAAATGACCAAAATTCACAAAAAAGATGCAGTTATGAGGGTTTAATCAAATTTGATAATGACAACATATTTCAAAAACCAATCTCAAATGATAAGGATGATGCACGCTTAAATGAGAGCTAGCAGCTAGATCACCCAAATATACTTCAATAATCTTTTTAAGATCATGAAAGCAAAAAATCATGGCCCATTGAAATGTAGCTCCGACGTTTTTAAGGCCGAAGGGCATCTTTCGATATGCAAAAGTTCTCCAAGGACAAATAAATGTAGTCTTATGTTGGTCCTCGGGTTTAATATGTATATGATTATATCCATAAAATCCATCAATAAAGGAGAAAACCTCACTTCCCGCACACTCATCCAATATTTGATCAATAAATGGTGTAGGGAAATTGTCTTTAGGACAGGCTCGATTTAAATCATGGAAATCAGTGCATATTTGAATCGTTCCCTGCTTCTTATCCACCAGAACGGGATTTGAAACCCACTCCATCAAGGGAACATGATAGATGAAACCATATTTGAGTAGCTTCTCTATATCGGCTATAATAGCAGGCACTTTCCTAGGATTCATGGCACGCAAATGTTGTTGAATCGGTTTGGCATCCGGCTAGGTTTTGATTTTGTGTTCGACAATGCGAGGGTCTATTCCCGACATCTCTTCGTACGACCAAGCAAAAACATCATGAAGTTCCTTAAAAATCTTGGTGTACTCTTTAATATCATCAAGGGAACAATTTGCCCCAATGTACAGATTCTCAATCTTACCAAGAACATGAGAAATATTGATAGGTATTGTTGCTGACAAGTTAGCCACGTTCCCTTCATAAATCTTACTAGGAGATATTAACGGGACCACGGTCCTACCAAATTTCTCACTTAGAAATTCCCTAAAGTCGTCACACTCTAAACGATCAAGCTTAGGAAGGAAATACAATCTATGGTGAAACTCTCCCCAAGATTTTTCTATCCCAAACATTTCCTCAAGAATAGCTTCATCCGACGAAAAAAAAATAATCAAGGCTATCTTAAGACTTGAGAGTGAGATGACTCTACTGCCTAGGCAGGCAGTACATAAGGGTCCTCCTCCTCCATCCCCAAAGAGGAAAGGATAGGATCTACAACATTATCAATATTAGCTTGATATGCCACCAGTGTTGTAGGAAATGACATGTCTTTGTCGGTAGGTATAAAATTATCACTCAAAGTATTCGGTGAAGGAAGAATCCAAGGATCCTCCATGTGAGAGGTACAAAATGAGACCGAATTCAACGAGGTCAAATCCTTACCAAGACTAGATCCAATCATAAGGATGGGAATAGGAGAAATAAAGGTTCCCATGAGAGAAGGATACATGCCCAAACCCACATTCTTAGTTTTCGGCTAAGAATGATCGATAATCGGGATAGAAGCTCCCAATGATGCTTTTAAACATGGATTTTGGAAAAAAATTTGACCAATATTAACTATCTTTCCATCCAAAGGAAAAAAAACCACTCGGAATAGGGAAGAGGACACATCTTGCATATTGTACATCCATTTCCTACCGAGTAAAATATTGCAGTTGAGGGGTGCATCAACCACCTCAACCTCAATCGCAACAGTATTCCCCCCAATTGGATTGTAATACCTCGGTGTTGACCCCATTTGCATTTAAAGATACATGATGTATATTTTGTAATTAATCGTGGTGTGGAGCTAAAGGAAAAATACCCACCATCGATTTTGTTTTGTATGTTTCGGCAATCAGGATTGTTGCCGATTGTATGTCGTGCTATCTAGCACATTAGAGTTTGGCATCATGTAAATATGCACATCATTTAAAATAAACCTATAGCTAGCTATGATGGTGCAACGTTAAATCAAAAGGGCATGATTTCCTAAGGTTAAGGGGTAGGATTGTCTAACCCATGGGAGCCTATGGGGAAAATCCATGTGTCATCCACGAAACTATTGTTAGTTGAGGGCATTTATTTTCTGAGTAGTGGTGGCTGGAAGGCTTGTCCACATGCGCCATCCTCTAGCTGGGTCATTCCATTCACGTGGGGGAAAGGAAACCAACAGAAAATGCTGCCACTCTCCCACTCTCTCCAGTTTTGGCTCACCTTCACGCACCGTTTGGGAAAAATCTCTGGTTCATTTTGGTTGTTCATACCTCACGGGGAGGATTTTCTCTTCATTGTCCATCTCATGCAGGGATGTTTGGTTAGGCTCACACACTGATTGGGATTCATCATCATTTTCCTCACACAGAGCTAGAAAAACCGATTACTGTCACCATGAATTTCTGTGAATGAACCTTCACATTCCGGGCGGTGCGTATGTGTTTCCCCTACCGATTCATGGTCTACATATATTTTTTCTCCATATCGATTATGGTCTTCGTTGATGTTTTCCCCTATCAATGCTGGGAGTCTGGTTTCTCTCACCAATTGCCAACCTATGGATATGTTTTCTCTCCCGTTCATGTAGAGGATGGATTTTCCCTCTTTCCATTGTCGGACTGTGGAATGTTTCAGTGGTTTTCACTGTGAGCTCGGACTGTGTATTGTCTAGACACTTCATTGTTGAACTGGGGGCTGTGGTTACTTTGTGGATCATCGACTGTGGCCTCATCCATGTTTTGTTGACTGTGTTCTCCCCTTACAAAGTGGTATCTATTGTAGGTTGTTGGGGAGCCGTTTTGGCCACGATAGGGCCAAGAACGACTCGAGGATTGTCTTCCCCTGTCCAAGCAGTGAAGCGCTTGTTTGGCTATAGGAAAGCAGCGGTTGGTCTTCAGACTGTGTAGAGTGGGATTGAAGGCTGGGTATGCTTGAGAAACCTAGGTTTGGGAGCCACACAGATAGAGTTAGATGGCTGGCTTTCTTCTCCACAACCCCGGAAGAGCACTAGCAAGGGAGGTCAAGGCCTGAGGTACTGTGAAGCAGAGAAGGGACTGATTCCTGGTGTTGGGTGTGTGTGGGTGTCTTAGGGGTCAGGCTAGCTCTAGTGTAGATGTCCTTAGCTCTTCCATGAGCTCACCAGCTTAGCATTTAGCTTCTCCTAGCTCCTTGATAGCCTAATAAGCCCTACTATGTGGGTTGGCTGACTTGTGTACCTTGGCTATGTGTAATCCTGCTTAGTCTCTTATTCCTTGGGGAATCATGCCCAGCTCGGGGGTGGCAGTGTTGCTGAGAGATTGATGAGCACGCTGGCCTATGGTTTGGTGGAATGTTGTAGTGACGTAGCTGGTTGCGGGATGACTTCTTTATAAGATGATTCGTCTCTGCATTTATATTTACTTTTAATGAATTATAATGAACATGTTGAATGCAGAATGAATGTATGTTTTCTTCCACTATGTATGTGAATGATTATGTTTTAAGCATTTTATGTTCAATCATTTTGGCTTTTATGTATGATCATATTCATGGGGATAGATGCCCATATGATTGATGTATGGTAGCATCCTCTTCACCGGTTGGAGGATCGGGGACATTACAGTATGGTATTAGAGCTCTGGTTGTAGCATGGGCCTGAATGGGCCATGACAGATCGGATAGTAGAGGTAGGTTACCTATTGCCCAGAAGAAACCAGGAAAAAAAAAACATGTGCATGACAAGAGAATTTTTGGAAACTTCCTCCAAGTATGGGATCATCGGATCATCGGAAGACTTAGTCTGAAGTCCCACCGATGCATCGGATCATCTAGTCGAAAGACCACCTGACAATGGACCCGTGGCAAGGAAATCCATGAAAATTTTCCTAATTATTAAAAATCATCGGTGATCGGTGCCACTATGATGAAGCGATTGTCAAAAAGTCGTCGGAGGTTAGCAGATGATGTGTCCGTCATTATGGCTACTTAAAGGACTATCCACCTAATGGATAGTTGATCTGACCGCCGATGGCGCAGAAGTTCCAAAATTTTCTAAGTGTTGTCTTCATCGGCCATCGGAGCATGTTAGTTGCTGACGTCACCAATGGACATCAGAGGGAGTTAACGGTTCGCATGCCACCATTGCGGGAGTCTAAAGAACTAAACCTTCGATGGGTAAATATTTTGACTATCGATTCCCGTCAAAAATTACACTTCAGTCTGTCGATCGGAAATCATTAGTAGATTGTGCCGCCGATCAGGAAAAGGTCGAAGTTAATAAGCCGTAGTTGCGGCTACTGATCAAACTAATCTACCGATGCACTATTCCTATCAGTCACTGATGCCAAGGTGTTTAGGGAATAGTAGCTCCGGCCGGTGGCAATTGATAGAAGAAGTTTTCACTGACAGAAGAAGAAAGTTTTGAAATTTTGTTTAAGTGTTGAAATCATCGACGGAGATTAATTGATCGAGCACCTGCCATTGTGGATGGCTAGACCACTATGCTTCCAATGCATAGATCCTGCGACTGTCGACACTAGGGAATTTTGGAAAATTTGACGAAGTAATGGGACTGTCGACGATCGGCGATGATTAGTTGATCACATCGCCGACGCACAGCTGATCATGTTTTCGATGCAGCAAAAGTTGACAACTACAGCGGAAGGAATTAGTGGAACAAAGTGCCGTCGTTGTGGAAGCCTAACCCACTAACCCTTCGACGGTTACAAATTCCACTTGCCGATGCCGGGGTGGTTGTTATTTGATGCGGTGACGTATAAGGGAAGATAGAGTCGATGGAGTTGACAGAATATAAAGTAAGCTTCCACCAACCAATAGTTGAATGAATCAACGAAAGAGAAAAAAAATCCAATTTTTTTTTTCCTAAGTCAAGGAACCATCGCCCATCGGTGATGGTTAGTTGATCACATCGTCGATGATCAGAGGATGCGGTCACCGATGAGCTACGTCAAATTTTGTTGAACGTCCGTCATTGTGGATATCGAGAAGACTAACCACCTGATAGGGAGTGCATCCAAGCGCCGATGCCGTGGTATGTAGAGGCTCTGACCGCCAACAAAGTCAAGAGCTATGGAAGACTTAGTTTGATTGTGGGCTGCCGTTGCGAAAGGCTTGATGACTAACCGTTCGATGCATAGGGCACTCGGTCACCAACGCAATAGGTTAGCCTATGCTATCGCCGATGAAGTTCAGGACGATATACCACTACAGGGCCGATACAGCAGAAGAATTTAGAAGTTTCAACTATCGAATAAAATGTTGGAAAGTTTTGAAGATTTTTGTATAAGGTCATCGAAGAAGTATTAAGGTTCAGATCGCTGATCGGAAGGAAAAGGAATATTGTAAACCTGCCATTGCGGCTGCCCAAAGGACTGTGTGCCCAATGAGCAGTAGTTGACATCACCGATCGGAAGTCTAGACGTTTTCCCATGGAAACCAAAGTTTTTAGTGGATTTCAGCAGACTATCGGTGGATCACAGGGCTGAAAAGGAAGAAAATTCTAGGTGACTGAAGTTAACATTCCTGACCAAATATAGTTGTATGTTTTTCCATCATTCTAGAAGTAGTGTGGTTTTCACACCCGAGGTCAGAATGAAGCATGTGGATAGGCGTTGGAAAGCTTATCTAGCAAGGAACAAGGAAAATTCACCAGAATCTGAGTATGGAGCAGCAAAGTGATAATGATGGCCTAAAAGAGAAAAGTGATGCTGTCAAATGGACAAATCTGGGAAATTGCATGCCTAGAGGTAGCAAGACCATGAAGTCAAACCAGCTGTTGTGTGGAAGAGGAGTTACATACAAGGATATGGGTCTTGAAAAGGGAAGTTTCCTTAAACCCTATCTCGTTGATTATAACTACATTTCATAAGTTTTTGAGGATATGCTTTGCATGCATAGGATATTGAGGATTATACATTTATAATAAACCACTAATGATAGTTATTGCATTGGTGTTGGCATTAGTGGAAAAAACAATGACAACATGGACCTGGCTGAATATGTTGTTGATGCTAACAAATGTGACTAGCAACCTTCTGGAGAAAGGGATAAGGCAACAAGTCCATAATAAAAAATTGGTGAGCAACTTCTGCAATCTCCTGCAAAGGACCAACCAAACTGGTAATGCCAATGGTGTAAGTAGGACCCATGAAGGTAAGAGTTTGACTATGACAAATTCCATGGAGTGGTAAAGGTAAGAGACCTCATACCATGTGGATATTTGAATGTTATACTACATTCATATAGAAATGTGTCATGCCTGGATATGTTGATTGAGATTAGTAGCCCAAGGAAAGTAAGTACTGATGATCTTGATTATAGTAATGCATCCTATATGAAGTAGTCATGGTTAGGCCATGCATGGTATGTTAAATGCATAGTATTCCTAAATCAATGCAAGGTAGCATTGAATGGATATGCATTAAAAGATTTTATGAATCTTGTAGCTATGCATTGAATGGATGCATATGAAGGGTGTGAGTGATTGATTGCATAAGTATAGGTGCAAATGTTGCGATGCATTGCATGAATGAATTGAGATAAGTGCATGTGATATTATGAATAACTAATGGATGAAATGATGAATTGATGACAATTCAAGAACCATTTCAAAGGCTGTTATGAATGTAGGATAGTAAGTGCATGAAGAGGGTAGTCATGATCAATTGGCTGCTGGAAACTCTCTATGAAAGAGCAAGGTGGTACGAATGATACACTTGTGAAGTAAGGAGTATCTAAACATTTCATTTAAATTACATGAATGATGTGACTATACCCTGTAATTTAAAGTATGATAATGATTGCATGAAGTAAATGAGTTTCGGTAATATTAATGTGATTAACAGCTGGAAATGTTTGAATTTTATAAATTCTGAAAATGCTTCAGTGATTGTTGTAGCAATGGAAAAAGTTATAGGCATCAAGACTTACCAAATGTTTGGCTGATTGAAGTTCAGGTTTCAGGTAGTTTGTTTGGGATATGGAAAAATGGGTAAGACCATGACAAAGGCCGGAATCTACCATGTGAAAGAGCCAAACCTCATGAGAAGAGTCTCATGGCTGTGATAATAGTTTGTATGCATAATGAGTTGTAAATTTGAATTTGTAAATTTCAGATTTGAGAAATTGCTGAAAGCTACTAATCACTATTGGCTTGCATAGAATTGTGTCAGGCGGACGCATTGTAAGTGGGTGTCCTTGTTATGCTAGTAAGCATAAAATCATAATGGACATTATGGTGCTGCTCACAAGAGACCTACAATTAAGGATCACCTCATTGCCAAGAAAATCAATTTATGTAGTAAACAAAGTTGCAATTCCTATTGAATTTAATTAATAATGTCATTTGCTTGGTTATGGACAATCAATTTGGATTGTATTATCAGATAATGATTGACTATTTGGATATTTGCTGAATGTGCTAGGGGTACACACTACAGGAATATCATGTGTGATGGCTTGCATGAGCCAAACTTGATGGGAAGGTTTTCCCTTATCTTGAAATGGGTTTCGAGGGAAACTCCATTGGACATTTTGGAAATGTCTCATCTGCACTACATGTTTGGTAAGAAACATGAGTGAGATGGTATAGATCATGTCGGTAAGACATGTGTGGATATGAAATGTAAGAAGGAATTGGGATGGAAAACCGAGGGACTGTCAACTCAGAGAAGGGATCCCCCATTCCTCCTTAACAAAGCAATACTGCTACAACAAATGGATAAGTTTTCTGTGACCCTAGCTAAGAATATGCATGTTAGATTGTTAAAATTCCATATGCAGAACATGTTCTGATTTTATTTCCATTAGGACTGATTGCTTGAGTATGAATAGGGCCTACATGATACACACCGGACAAGGGTGCACACTTTTCCGATGTCAGACCATGGAAGGATATTTCAATATTGATTACACCCCAGGGAGTGGATGCACTCCTGGTGTCTCAATACTTGATAGTGAATGGTGTGAAATATAGTTACAATTTTAGAGCAATAACGATAACATATATGCTTATATTGCTTGTGTTGTCAGGATAAGAAAATGTACTTTACAGTGTGGTCTCTTGGGTGATATGGAAAATGGTCATTTATTGTTGATATAAGGGCATTTGTTGTTGATGATGGTATGATAAACCCAACGAGGGTTGGCTTGACTGTGCTTGATATATATATATATATATTGCTAATATAATTACAAGCAATTTTTTGATGGTCTGATAAACCCAACGAGGGTTGGCTTGACTGTGCCTGATATATATATAAAAGGATGTTGTGAAGCAGCCTGCGTGTTGACCTAACATCCAAGTCCATAGGCGATCCCAAGGCTTGCAAAGCAAAGCAGGATCCTGTGGACCAATGAGGAAATGCGCAATATAGATAAGTATTAGATTATTTTGCAATATTTTTCTTATGAATATACATGTGTATATGAGTTGGTTATGATGTTTTAATCTCTTGTTCTAGAGATAAAACCGATAAGAATAAACTAAACATGTGAATCTATTCAATGTTTGAAAATAGGTATCGCTGGGAGAGAGGACTATGAGAGCATCCTAGGGGTGCATGCGGACATGTGATTGTTCTGAAGAGCTCAAAATGAGCGGTAATGAAAATGGTGCTAGTAAGACTGTGAAGGTCCTAGCAGTCGAGACAAACCATGTGGGGAGGCTCCATGGTTGAGAGGTCTGAAATAGACTGGAGACACTAAGTGTCATGACCAAGAGGGATTGGTCCAACATTCACGGTGAAGTGAAAGAGGACGAGAGCATGAAAAGCCACAGTGGTGGTGTGGGTTCCAGGATGGAACAAGACAAAGAGGGGAAAAAAACTCTTGCTGCTCTCTCTTGCCTTTTAATTATATATACTTATGCATTGTGAAAACATTAGATTGTTGAATGCATGTATGGCTGAAAATAGAATGTGTCAATTTGCTTAAAATAATTATGAATGCTGGAATAGTTAAATCCCTGCCCAAGAATGGACATGAATGAGCTCATGTGCCTGTTGTGAAGGCATGAAAAATATGAAAGTCTCCTCGATGAGACTTGGACTGCCGTGCCAATTGGGAAATTAATTGACTAATTTTAATGCCTATATTATGCTTGGTCTAACAGAATTTCAATGATGCATTTCACAGGTGAGAAAAGTGAAGTCTAGTGTGCACATTGATCATGGTAGCAGACCAAAATCTGTTGAACTTGGCTGGAAGTCTTCTTCAAACAATTTCCAAGACCCAAGAAAATCTTGGAGATATGCTCAAGATGCAGAAAAGTTTCTAGACTTTGGGATGAGTCGGAAGCTAAGAACCAACAAGAGAAGCTCATGGAAGCCAAGGGGCTTGGTCCTAAAAGTTCAAGTAAATAATTGAACGTGGGACACATCTGTAAAATTTTGAAATTTGATGTGCAAATTGCATATGTATTGGAACACTGGGGACAGTGTTATTCCAAGGGGGAGGGGATTGTAATACCCCAGTGTTGACCCCATTTGCATTTAAAGATACATGATGTATTTTTTGTAATTAATTGTAGAGTGGAGCTATATGCAAAAGCCCCATCATCGATTTGGTTGTGTATGTTTCAGAAATCATGATCGTTGCCGATGGTATGTCATGCTATCCGGCACATTAGAGTTTGACATCATGTAAATATGCACATCATTTAAAATAAACCTACAGCTAGCTACGACGGTGCAACATTAAATGAAAAGGGCATGATTTCCTAAGGTTAAGGGGGGGGATTGTATAACCCATGGGAGCCTATGGGGAAAATCCATGTGTCAACCACTAAACTACTGTTAGTCGAGGGTAGTTATTTGTTAAGTAGTGGTGGGTGGTAGGCCTATCCACATGCCCTCCTCCAGCTGGTTCAGTCCATTCATGTGGGGGAAAGGAAACCAACAGAAAATGCTGCCACTCTCCCACTCTCTCCATTTTTGGCTCACCTTCACACACCGTTTGGGAAAAAGATCTGGTTTATTTTGGCTGTTCATACCTCAATGGGAGGATTTTCTCTTCACTGTCCATCTCACGCAGGGACGTTCAGTTATCTCATGCACCGATTGGGATTCATCATCGTTTTCCTCACACATAGCTGGAAAAACCGATTACTATCACCCATGAATTCCTATGAATGAAACTTCACATTCCAAGCAGTGTGTATGTGTTTCCCCTACCAATTCGTGGTCTGCATACATGTTTTCTCCATATTGATTGTGCTCTGCATTGATGTTTTTCCCTATCAATGTTGGGATTATGGTTTCTCTCACCGATTTCTGACCCGTGGATACATTTTCCCTCCTGTTCATGCAAAGGATGGATTTTCCCTCTTTCCATTGTTGTACTGTGGAATGTTTTGGTGGTTTTCACTGTGAGCTCAGACTGTGTATTGTCCAGACACTTCATTGTTGAATTGGGGGCCATGGTTTCTTCGTGGATCGTCGGCTGTGGCCTCATCCATGTTTTGTTGATTGTGTTTTCCCCTTACAGAGTGGTATCTACTGTAGGTTATTGGGGAGCCATTTTGGCCACGATAGGGCTAAGAACGACTCATGGGTTGTCTTCCCCTGTCCAAGCGGTGAAGCGCTTGTTTGGCTATAGGAAAGCAGCGGGTGGTCTTCAGACTATGTAGATTGGGATTGAAGGGTAGGTATGCTTGAGAAACCTAGGTTTGGGAGACACATAGACAGAGTTAGATGGTTGGATTTCTTCTCGACAACCCCGGAAGAGCACTGGCAAGGGAGGTCAAGGCCTGAGGGACTTTGAAGTAGAGAAGGGACTGATTCTTGGTGTCGGGTGTGTGTGGGTGTCCTAGGGGACAAGCTAGCTCTGGTGCAGGTGTCCTTATCTCTTCCATGAGCTCACCAGCTTAGCATTTAGCTTCTCCCAGCTCCTTGATAGCCTAATAATCCCTACTATGTGGGTTGGATGACTTGTGTACCTTAGCTATGTGTAAGCCTGCTTAGTCCCTTATTCCTTGGGGAATCATGCCCAGCTCAGGGGTGGCAGTGTTGCTGAGAGATTGATGAGCATGCTGGCCTATGGTTGGGTGGAACGTTGCAGCGACGTAGCTAGTTACAGGATGACTTATTTATAAGATGAGTATTCTTGACCATTTCGTCTCTCCATTTATATTTACTGTTAATGAATTATAATGAACATGTTGAATGCAGAATGAATGTATGTTTGCTTCTGTTGTGTATGTGAATGATTATATTTTAAGCATTTTATGTTCAATCATTTTGGTTTTTATGTATGTTCATATTCATGGGGCTAGATGCCCGGATGATTGATGTATGGTAGCGTCCTCTTTGCTGGTCAAAGAGTCGGGGACATTATAGATTGGACCTCTAGGGAAGGAAGTATACCATGCAGCCGAAATGATATTCCATCAAATGCAACCAACATATTCCCAGATTTAGACAATGTGGGACAATATCAGCCATTCCAACTAGCCAAATACATCACAAAAGAGGCAGTTCCTTCATCAATCACAGTGCACTTGATGGTGTGGTTTAGACACTCTACGTGAATTAGAAGAGACCCATAGTAAGGAAAGCATTGTTGCATTCCATGAGTTTAAAATTTGATCATAGAAGGAGAGATATCATCACCCACCCCAACAATAGACAACAAGGCCTTCCTTTGTGGAGGAAAAGTTTGAAGCACTTCTAGTGTAGACATCACACAAGGAGTTTGGCCCAACTCCTCGAAAATTGAATAGTTCTGGGCAGCTTGAGCATTAGGATTGTGCCCAACGCACTTTAATACTCCATTAAGAATGTGAGGCAAAGATTCAGGATTATCCGTAGGATTTTCAATTCACAAAGATCTCTCAGGTGGAGTAGGTTCTTTCCCAAGGTCTGGTTGTGACGTACCATAGTCTTTCACATGCATCACAACATTTGTAGATTTTACCATGTTGATGCAACCATGGCCACTAACAGCATCTGACGGGTTTTGAATTACAAAATAAGCACAACTGGGATCCATGTTCGTCGAGTTCATATTTTGATTCTTCAGTAAAGGATTTATGAACACAGCTAGGCCCTATGCTATGAACTTTGAGGCATCTTCCATTCAAGGGCACAAGTGAGTGAGGTGGTCATCCTTACACAAATTTAAAGGAAATTTTACCTTATTCTTAGGCTTCTTGTCCCCCCTAGCATTATTTGTGTTCTTATCATTGTTATCATTATCATTCTTATTCCCACCATTTCGATTATTTTTTCCTTTCTTTTTATTCCTTACAGGTTACTAGTTACCTTTCTGGTTCGACGATTGCACTGAAAGTACATATGCTGATTGGGTAGGATGAGATGAAGTCATAGCTTGTCCTGATAAAGACTAGTTAAGGGATAATTGGCTCACTTGTTTCGTAATTGAGTCTGCGGGTTTGGTACTTATGGAGCCAACAATACCGTTGGCATGTGTCCCAGGTTTAAAATTGGGGTCGAAATTGGATCATGGAGCATTAGGTATGATCACATAAAGGAGCCCAGATTGAGCATAAATCAAGTCCAACTATTAGGACCTAAAAATAGCTTGGTCCTCATTTTGCACTCTGGATGTGGAAACATCCTTCATGATATAGGGTAACAATGACTTGAGGAACCATTCTAGAAAAAACTCTAGTGGTATAAATACTTTAATTAATCTCTTCCATCTACTCCACTCTTGAATGTGATATGAAATGTGGGTGGCTTTGTCTTGCTGAAATGTCGACAAGATTTTGGTACCAGCATCGTAACACATGGGTAGCAGGAAGTGATCAAGGAAATTCATTGCTAGGTCATTGAACCAAGTATAAATCCCTCCAGGTAAGTCTATATACCATTTCACGGTAGGACCTGTGAAGGTGCGTTGAAATAGTCTCAAACAAATAGAATCATCATTCAAGGAGTTCGAAGAGCACCAAATATGGAAGGTTGTGGCATTCTCACCAAGATATTCACCAAAATTACCTTTGAACTTTCAAATGTCCAAGGGAATTTTGGTAGGAACCATCGTCCATGTCGGGTCATGAGATACAGAATTGTTTGTCAATCTTGACAAATCAAGTAGATTCAAAGTTGCAAGGAAAGGGATCCTAGGTTGAGCTGGTTGGTTCCATTCTCCCTGATAGGATTGGTTCACATAAGGTTGATTTCTATATACACCATGGCATTGGCCAATGGGATAGCAACCTCCTCCCATTTGACCGATAAAGGGTTGCATGGAATTATTGTAATTTGGAGTACCGTGAGACTCGGGTGCTACAAATCCATAATTAGGAGACTGGTACACGGTTAGATACCTAGATCCATAAGGTGCATAGGTTTGTTTGTAATATGGTCTGTAAGAAGGTCCATAAGTGGTTCTATAAGCTAGACCATGAGATGGTCCATGGGAAGGTCCATAAGATGGTCCATAGGAAGATACATGTCCTATTGACACATAAGGAGGCACATAGCCTTGTGACACTATGGTGTAAGCAGAAGAAGAACGGGCATGGATAATAGTAGAACTACGACCTGAAGGCCCACTAGAGTTAGGAGGAGGATGCACCGTAAAAAAATCATTTAAAGGGATTGGTGTTGAAGACGATGGAATATGTGAAGGAATATAAATTGTGCCCCCAATATTCACATGTCTAGGTTCTGGTCTCTAAAGGGGAACACTAGTGCTAGTACTAGGATGCGTGTGTGAAGAAAGTTCCACCATAGGGATGGAAGGTTTAATGTGACTAGTGCTACCAAACCTGTTTTCCTGGAAAGGAATGGAAGTGCCCACAGGGGCAGCACTAGGGTCAAAACCCGATCCAACATGGGGTTCCAAACCGGTCTCAGGAATATGAGGTATTCCATACCTAATAGCGCTAGTGCTAGTGGATGCATGGTGAGTCTCATCACCCAGAATCCAATAATGGTGATTAGGGTGAGTGAAATCAATGAATCATGAAATATCTTGATGTGATGGTCCAGTCAAGTGATGACCAGACCCTACCACTGTCCCATATTTTCTTGCAGGTTCATCCTCCCATACAGGATGAGGAAGATCAGGGATCTCTAGGATCTCAGGGTCATGGTCACCCATGGTGTGTAATCAAAGTGAGAATGAGTCTTCCTAGACTATCTAACTCTCTCTCCCAAAGGAGAAGGATACGCAGAAGGTGGAATTCCTCCTAAACGACGAGAACGGTGAGGTGCCGCACCCAGATCCATAATGACCCAACAAAAAGAAAAGACTCAATCTAGCTACGCAACCCTAAGGAATCTAACGTGCACAGAGCATACACCTAAGAAAATATAAATCCAAAAGACAATCAAACAAAGGGTAGGATATGTGAGCTCCCGAATGATGTAAGTATGTCTCTCCTAGGAGAGCCTTGAGACTCCCATACACAACAAGAAGAGGTTTGTAACCAATTATAGTGGCCCTCAGCTTCAATGCATATAGCAACTGTGTTGTCTAACCCCTACTTGGCCAAGACACCTACAGAATAACCTCCACAAATACCCCCTCAATACCTAGGTAAGGAAACTAAGGTAATTGTTGATTGGAATATTCCACCTCCTGTGGACAGCAAGGTGTTCCGCTGGTTTGAATGGTTCAAATCTAGAACAAATAGATCACAGAGGTTGATAACTCCCCATAGACGCTGTAGATATCTGGAATACAAGGCCTTGATAGTTCACCTGTGTACCTACAAATGATTTCAACATGAAACAGATCAAAGAAACCAGAATATGATCTACTAATCTATGCTAGTGACTAAGGAATATAGCAATATATATCTGAAATCAAAACATCGACACTATATATGGGACAAAAAATCAATTTGCATTAGATATATGAAGAATTTTACAACCAAGCCTTAGTGTTGACATGCATCTCCATGAAACCAGCTCTTCATCCCCAAAAGCTCCGACTCTAGCTCTCTATGCTCTCTCCAAATGATCTTGGGCCAAGAATCAGTCCAACATCATAACAATACCTTCAATGTTCTCCCCCCAACCATGTATATGAGCTCATATATATAGGGCTTTAATGGATAGAGATGGTTGAGAAATTAGTGGGTGAGGTGGCCTCTAAGATCCTAGGATGAGGGATCTCGAGCTCAGCCAACCCACAATAGTAGGGATGAGAGATATCTCGAGGCTTATCATCTAGAAGCCTCGAGAATCTTCTCTTTTTAACCTTTTACCCAGGGTACCGTGCTTCTCCTTCTTTGCCAGAGTGGTTCTAGTAATAACCACCTATGGACAAAGGGTGACAGGTGGTGGCACCACTTGTTGACAACCGATGAAAAGCAGTGCGAACAGGGATACCACTCCTGGATAAGGGATGATGAGCGGTGCTGGGAATTTGTATGATAGACTGATAAGAAACCATTTAGTCTTCACTCTAGAAGCTGGGATTTCAGGGCAAGTAGGTATGTCAAAGGTCTTATGACATGATGGTGATAGGATTTTGGTATAACAGGATGCCCCCCAAAGAATGAGTCTTAGAGTGATACGATAAATGAGATCTTTGAGAACAAGTCGTTGCCAGGAGGTGAAAATGTTGGCTCAATTGGAACATGCAGTCAAGTAGGCATCTATAGTACATCAATATGTTGACTCATAGATGCAAGTAACCAAACTCATAGCTGCATATAAATACAAGGCAAATCCATGAGTGGAATAAGCAAGCATGGCTACTAGAATACAACGTAGATCCATGTGATAGAGGACTCAAACTTGGACATAGCTACTAGACATACAAGGTAGATCTATGTCATACAGACACAAATTTGAGCATAGGCATGACTATACAAATGTGGATCCATGCTAGATATACAAAACTCCATCGCATCCTAGGGAAAATAAATGAGTGCCCTTAAACAGATACCCAGGGTCTTCATCTCGTCTTCCACAAAGTACGATTCTATCCATGTGATTACAATGATCTGAAGTTGAACATGGTAGAAACCACTTGATTACTGGCCAATGGTGTGAACCTTTAACAAGTGCGAGGGAAATCACCATTAATGTCAATGATTCCCAAGGTACCCTAGTATAATCTACTGAGTGCGAATAGATGTCCTAATGTCAAACACCCAGTCGATTCTATTGATCAAAGGTCAATGATGTGAACCAATGTCGAGAGCGAGAGAATTTGTCATTAAGGAATACAGATCTCAAGGTACTGAATATTGTTTCTAAGACTATTTCCCAAATGATGAGCTAATGTCAACGGGAATAGTCTCGTCGAAGGAGGGCCATGATGATTCCCACATCGATGACATGAAACTCAGAACATAATTTTGGAATGATGTGAACATAGTAACCATATGACTAACTCAAAGATACTAAAACAAAGGCTGTGTATATTGCAGAGGTAAGACTTCTTCAGATTCCGTCTAAACATTGGATGACATGACAAAATGACTTGGCAGCATGACTAGACAGGATAGATACACAATGCAACAGTGGACAATGCATTCTTTTTAAAGACTCAAAGGATTGGCATGACTCATGAAAGTGGATCGTCACGGAGATCAGCCGAATACCCAATTGACTGACATGATTGTGCAGACAAGTGCCATGTTCAAAGGTAACGAAAAACAACTGCCATTATTTGCAAAATGATTCCCTTTCCCATTTCCCCCATCATGATCGATGAGTGCCTCTTTTCAGTTTTACGAGTTCAAAGAGGGTAACAAACACTCGATATAGCTTGTCAAAAGACAAGTCCAGTCTCATATGTTTTACCAACCTAAGAGAGGATGGGTTCGTTCCCAAAACGGGTCTCTCAATGTTTAATCTTTAACGAGTCCACTGAAATAAAACTCGGTATCGTTCACATTTAGAGAGTCTGAACGAATACAGAAGAAGACTCCATGGGGGTCCTTTTTCGTATGATTTAGTCTCTAAGGCCCAAAAAAGTATAAAATCATACCTTAGTGAACTCTTCCAGTCATAATTGGCTGGAGCATTCCTTTCTCGTAAATAGTACTGTCCGAACTGAGAAAGAGATAACCTACCGTCGAATAGACAACTCTTCAAATACTTTAACGAGCATGAAGAAGATAAGATCGCTCGACGATATTTTCATATTTAGGGAGTCTAAAAAGGGTTTAAAGAGAACTCCATGAAGTTTCTTTACACAATGTCACTTTTTATGAGCCTGGAAATATTCAGAAACGGACTCGACTATCTTTTCATGCTTAAGGAGTCTGAAAAAAGATGTGAAAAGAAGACTCCATAACATTTATTTACACAATATTGTATTTTACAAGCCTGGAAAGAAACTTGAACTAGACTCAGAAATTTGATACTAGATTTTAACGAGAATGACAAAGTGTCGTAATAAATGCTTAATGACCTTTTCCATTTTGTGAAAGTATGAAAAATCCATAAACAAACTTTCCAAAGCTTTTACTAAAGTCAACCTGCAGACGACTCATAAACAAGTGTTAAATGCATCCAAAATCAACATTACGGGATTACGACAAATAGATTTTGACCAGAACATGATGTAATATCAAAACTATACTAAGTCAGACCCACAAAAAGTCTATATAAGGCAAGTAAATAGTAAAAAACCAAACATTTCACTATTTACCTCTTGGCAGAGAGCACTTGGAGCATTTTTTATCTAGATCTTCCATAGTTGATATCGGGAGTTTCCACCGTTCGTTTTCAGTCTCGTCAGTTGCAAGTAAGAGCTAAGACCTTATTATTTCATTTCATAGCTTTCATTTTGGGATTTGATGGGGTTTTAGGCATATTTGGCAAGCCCTAAAATCCTATTTGCGGGCACTATGGCTACCCCTTGCGGGATAGGCGGTACCACCCGAGAACCATGCCAAAGACAAGGTGAACAGGCGGTGCCACCGCCTATCTCCAACAGAGCACAGGTGGTGCCACCGCTTGTCTCCAACGGAGCATAGGCGGTGCTGACCGTGGAGAAACTTAACCAATGATATATACAAAACTAGCGCATTCTTTTGATTTATAATGATTTAAGGATGATATTGATGTATACCATTGTTGTTTTGGCAGGTCTAGGCTTCCAAAATATGGTGATATGGAAGGAAAGAACTCATGATAATGAGGATGCTGCTACTGAAAGGAATCTGATTTGTATTTCTGCACTCCGGAACTGTGGACTTCTAAATTTCTTCTGGACACCAAGCATGGTGTCACATGAGAGACTACTGGAACACATACTAAGAATGTGGAATCCAAAACATTAGTATTTCGAGGTGGGGGCACATATACTTATAGTGGAGGTAGAGGACATCTACTTCTTGACTAACCTATCGAGACGGGCCACCCATATCTCACTAATAGGTTCCCGTGGCGGGAACATTACCACTAGAGAGCTCATAGATCGACACTATGCACCAGGTACAAGTACATCAGGGAAGAAAATCCCCATCAGGGCAGTGAGAAACAAGGATCTACGGATCATTCCGTTCACCATGCAGAGGGTGGCAGGGAGCCAGGGTGTACATCAAGCTTCCAGGGCACATATGTTGTATTCCCTAGAGGCAATGGCACCTACGATGTTCAACTGGGCAGAAGCATTGCTTCCAATATTCAAGGATTAGTTGAATAAATGTCAGCAAGGAGAGATGAAGCAATTCAGCTTTAGTTCCATCTTATCTTGTTTCTTCTTTGAGCGGGTCCCCCAAATGAGGCCCCAGGTGAATTTTCAGAGTCTAAGAGCATGGGACCCCTGCATGTTGAGGTGGGTCTAGGTCATGGCTCACACAGAAGCGGGTAGGGGCAGAGTGAAGTTCGGTGATGCGTTCTTCAGATGGCTATGGGATCAAATGCTCATGGTCAAGGACTATGCCTATGTGGGCACATATTTTATAGGTGATCCTGACCTACCACTATCGCCTGGAGGGTAGTGGGGAGACATTGGTAAGAAACAAGAAACCCTAAAGATGAAAAGTGTTTTTATGTTTTTTATTTTTTATATTTTTTTATGATAAGTGATGAGACCCGTTTGTCTTCATGCAGATGTTGGAGCAGCGAGACTTGGAGGAGCATCTCCATTAGATAGGCGAGCCAGAGCTCGCTTCATGCCACAGGGTGATGATATCACCGGGGAGCTGGAGGAGATCCTCGAGAGGTTGACTCTGGACATCCCATATGCTGACATAGATGATCTCCTGACTAGATATTAGAGATATACGGCGAGAGTACTAGGCCGATTCAGTAGGCTACTTCGCAGGGTGGCTCGAGCAGTGATGTGCTATCATGAGCACCACTATTAGATGAGACATGTATATTGAAAGATTATAGCTTCAGGATTTTTTATGATGATTTTGCCTAAAAGCCTACATGCTTCAGAAGAGGTCTCGGGACCTATTTTTTTTAACATTTTTCATATATATATACATAGACTTTTACATGATGTTTATATGTTTCCAATGAATGAATGCATTTTCTATGAGTTCTATGTGTCTTTAAATGTTTATTTACAATGTACCATGTTTGATTAATGTCATGAATGGGAAATATGCCAATCTAGGATGTAATTAGCCAATGAATCAGCAACTACATTATGTTCCCTAGGGATATGCCTATATGTAATGGTTCCAAATGATATTTCTAATGTATCCTCTGGAAGAGGCAGAGGAGCACCGTGTTCCTAATGGTGTAGATATGGTTTAAATGAAAAACCACGAGCTAAGATTCCATCAAAACTACTAGATCATGGACATCCTGGGAGGAAGCTTCAGTCAGAATACTGATGACTGCTTCATACTCGGCGATGTTATTAGTAGTGGGACCTAAGCAAACTGCTCCTAAATTGACCAAATATTCAGCTAGAGAATAGAGAAACCAAGTTGCCGAGGCTAGATTCAAGGTGTGGTGGCAAGCACCATCAACAAAGCCATAGAAATCCATCTGCATGACCAAAACATGGTATAAATAGATGCGGGCACCAAAACTCAAAACCATCTTGAAAATACTGAAAACACACTGAAAGTCAATCAATATACATATATATAAGATACCATCCAAGAAGACCTAGGCATAGTACCTTTTTAGGTACAACCCATTGCTAGGTTTCCCTAAAGGGATTCCATCATAATCTACCAAATCATAGGCTCCTTTCTCTAACACCTTGGAAATAACGAAAGCTCCACACCACATAGACTCGAACTTACCCTTTCCTAGCTTGTCATATCTCTGGTCATAAGTCAAAACTAGGTCACCCTCATTGAAAACACGAGGCTAGATGGATTTATCATACTGCTCCTTGACGAGTTTCTTATGTGCCTCATTAGCCAAGGAAGCATCTCTATGAGTCTCATCAAGGTTATTCAAGTACAAAAATATCTCTTCCTCTGTGGAAGTGTCTGGGAGAAGTTCGACGGTGAGTTGTAAAGATGGAATCTGACATTGGATAGGCAAGACAACTTTGAGTCCATAGACAAGCTAGAATGGTGTGAAACCAGTAGCTATTTTCATGGAAGTCTGACAAGACCAAAGAGTAGAAAAAAGAAGGAGATTCCAATTGGATTTATGATCTCCAACCATCCAACGAAGCATAGTTTTCAAAACCTTGTTAATGGCCTCTACCTGACCATTAGCTTGCAGATAATATGACATAGAGTTTTCATGGTGAAAACCTAGCTTGGAACTCAATTCCTCCATCATTTGATTACGAAAATGGGATCCATGATTAGTGACGATGGACTGCGAAACTCCAAATCTAGCTATGATATGATTGAACAAGAAGAGAGCGGCAGTATTACCATCTTCTGCATATGTAGGCATGGTGTCAGCCCATTTTGTAAAATAATCCACAGCTACGATGATGTAACCATTCCCCCCGGATGAGGTAGGTTTACAATGCATGAAGTCAATCCCCCATTTGACAAAAGGGACAATGACAATGATGGGGTGAAGCAGAGTAGGATGGGTGTGCTTTTTGGGATAAAAATGTTGGCATGGTGGGCATTTCTTAACAGCCTCATGACAGTCTTTGAAGACAGAAGGCCAGAAATAGCCAGTGCGAATAATTTTTTGGGCTATAGCCATCCCAGATAAATGACTGCCACATGCTCCAGGGTGGCAATCATTTAACACGTGTTTAGCCTCCTCATGAGTGAGGCATCACTGGAGAATTGAGTCAATCCCACGTCTATACAAGGTATCATGCAACTTGAGGTAGTATTTCACGTGGTGACGAATGCTACGACGAACATCACAATATAGATGTGGCTGAAAATGCTGGGTCTAGAGATAAATCAACAAATTTCCATACTAAGGATCAGTAGTGCTAATTAGGAACATGAATTCATCTGGAAATGAATCACTGGGCTCAGATTCCGTGGTAGCATAGGGAAGGTCACATATAAGCTCGGAGAAAACCAAGGATTTCTTTGATGTAGCCTTGGAAAACTCAAGATTGAAATCCTGAAGGCTGACTATCCAATGGGAGTACTTACCCCCAAATACCTGACGAGTCAGAATATAGTACATTGGGTTATGGTCTGCCAATACGGTGGTAGTGCGAAGCAGAATGTAGTGACAAAATTTTTGCACAGCAATGACCATGGCCAAAGATAGCTTCTCCACATGTGAATAATGGGTTTTAGAATCAATAAGATTCTTATTGGCGTAATAAATCACATGCTCCTGACCGTGGAGATTGTCTTGCACTAAAACCATGGCAATGGTAGTAGCGGAGGCAACAATATACAAGAGAAAATATTTTGAATAGTCCAAGGGGTGTATCACAGGTGAATGAGTCAGAGCGTGCTTAAGAATATCAAAGGCATGTTGGGCCTGGTCATCCCAGAAGAATGGAGTGTTCTTGTTGAGGAGACACATATAACCATGCATTTTCTCAGTGAAATTGCACACGAAACGACGGAGAAATTTTTCCTTCCCCTGCAAACTTTGGAGTTCAAGGATGGTGGTTGGGGCTGGTAGATTAATGACGGTGGCAATATTCGAAGGATTGATCTGGATGCCATCTTTGGATACCACAAAGCCAAGCAGACGTCCCGTCTCAATGCAAAAAACACATTTATGCGGATTGAGCCGTATATTATAATGACGACAACTCAAGAATATGTCTTGAAGATGACCAAGGTGGTCCTCCCATCGCTGTGAATGAGTAGGGAGGTCGTCAAGGTACGGTTCAAAAATATGTTTAATGTCGTGAAACGCATAGGACATCACACACTAGAACATGGCGCCAGCGTTTTTCAAGCCGAAAGGTAACTTCTTATACACAAAGGTTCCCCATGGGAAAATGAATGCCGTCTTATGCTGATCGACGGGAAATATCTCAATCTGATTGTAGCAGGAGAAGCCATCCATGAATGAAAAGATGACACTTCTAGCACAGTTGTCGATAATCTGATCGATGTGCGGGCTAGGAAAGTTGTCTTTGGGACAAGCTTTATTTAAATACTTAAAGTCGATACAAACTCTAATGGTGCCTTGATTTTTATTGATAGGGACAAAATTCGATACCCATTCCGTCAGAGGTACAGGATAAATAAAACCAGCTTTCAGAAGTTTCTCAATCTCAGCTTTAATAGCTATGGCCTTCCTAGGGTGGACTTGCCTAAGTTTTTGCCTAACAGGTTTAGTCGTGGGATAAGTTTTAATCTTGTGGACCACAATGGAAGGGTCAATCCTCGGCATCTCTTCATAGGACCAGGAAAAAATATCATAGAATTCCTTAAAAAGTGCCTTATATGCTTCAGATTCATCTATGGAGCAGTTCTTCCCAACATTAACATGCTCAATAACATCGGGCTTAGCTGATATGTCAATTGGGTTCGTCTGAGTAATGTTGCAAATTTTTCCTTCAGAATCTGTATCTTGCAACAAAATAGGACTTTGCGGAACATTGACAATATCAGTAGGAAACAAGGATGCCAAATCATAGCTACCCGAACTGGTATTGGGGAGGAACATGGATCTATGGTGGTGATCCTCCCAAATGGGCTCACCCATGTTCATGATCTCTATAATGGACTCGTCGAAAGGAAAAGTCACGGAGAGATATTCTAGAACCGAAAGAGAAGGTGCTAACCAGTACAGTAAATGGTAAGGATCCAATGCCACTAAATGAATGTCATTAGTGTGATCATCGGAATAAGTTTGAATGGTGTCATACATAGCTTCGTGTGGGATCAACAAGGTTGACTCAACAACATTTGTTCCCTGGGGCTCAATATAAAATTAAGTGATCATATGTATTGTCGCGGTATCCGTGCTAGGAGGAGTGGAGGGAAAAATCCCCATAAGGCATGAATCCTTCAGCATACCTACCCCAATCGACTGGTAAGGAGGAGGGGACTCACCTAACATGGGGATTTTCTTAGCCGTGGAGGTAGTAACATCCGGCATATAGAAATCAAGCTGGTCAATAGTGACAATTCTCCCGAGATGTAGGAATTGGACCGTTCGAAATACTGTTGAAACAACGGCATTCATGGCATAGAACCAATTCCTTCCTAAAAGGAGGTTATAATATAAAGGGGCATCTACCACTTCTACTTGTATGGAAAAGGTTTTTCCCCCCAGCTTGACCACTAGGGCTGATATGAGGCCATGGGGTTGGAATCCTCGTCCATCAAAGGCTTTAAGGGTCGTAGGTGATGTAACAAGCTCGGGAGAGCCAAGAGCTTTCCAACAAGTCAGAGATAACACCGAGGTCAAGGCTCCTTCATCTAGTACCGTTTGAAAGACTTTCTTTCGCACTATTTTCATAATGATCTGAAAAGCAAGTTTATGTGGTAATCTAGGTTTATAGTTCTCAACATTGAAGTGAATCAAGTTAGTGTTATCCAGTTCTACAACGCCTAATGCATTCAACAAGTTCTTGCACTGTGTAGGGGAAATTTGGAGTACTTCTAGGGTAGATATCGCATAAGGTGCCTGAGCGAGATCTTCAACCACATTATAGAATTGAGCAGCTCGGGCATTAGGATTAAAGACAGCCTTCCGAAGAGTACTCTTTGGTGGGTGAAAAATCATGTCGAGAGTAGGCTTCTCGATAGACAAGGGAACAGTAGACAAGGATTCTGGAGAACTAGTGGAGGGAGCTTTCGCTGAAGAAGATTGGTCTTCTTGCTTATCTGCGAGTTTATCATAATTCTGGCTTCGATTTTGCAGATGGATGGTATCTGAGGACATCATACGAATTTCCTCTGATGAACTGGAGTTACCCTGGTTTGACATATGTTCTACCAGCTGTTGTTGAGAGGGGAAAGGATCCGTAAGTACTGTAAGGCGGGGTTAGACTTCAAAAACTGGGAGATTTCATCTCGACGGGGACACTCCTTAGAGAAGTGGTCACCACCACATAATAGGCAAGGGTATTTATCCTTCATTTTCCCTGTGTTGTTGTCATTATGGGTTGATTGTGCGGTATCCTATTGGTTTCCAGGTGTTTTATTTCGATTTTTACCTGTCTTTTTATTACCCGAGGTTTGAGTACTTTGAATAGAATTGACCCTGGTAGAAACCTTGGGAGTCGAAGGAGTAGCAGGTTGGGTTTGCTTGGTAGGTTTCGCTGTAGATGGGGACTGGATTGAACCAACAATCCTGTCAACAGGTACTTCTATTGATGGCTTGGTAGGGTCAGTGCTAGGGCGAGGAGCTTGAGGAATCAGGTCATAAAGGGTCCCGGATTGGGAATAGACCAAGTCTAGGTACTGAGCCTAACTAATAGTCTGCTCTTCAGTAACGGTACCAACCATGGCCACATCTCAGAAAATAGGAGGCAACAAGGACTTAGTGAACCAATCAGCTAACAAATGATCTGGAATAGGGGCCTTAATAAGCCTTCTCCGCCTTCTCCACTCATGAATATGATCATAAATGTGGGTGGAGGTGTTCTGTCATAGAGAAGTTAAAAGATCAGTGCCCATTTCATAACGAATAGGGAGTTGAAAGTGCGTAAGAAATACGGTTTCCAACGAGCCAAAATCCACAAACAAGTGTTGTGGGAGTTCAATATACCACTTCGCGGCCGTACCGGTCAAAGTTCACTGAAAGATTCATAACCAGATGGAATCATCCATGAGGGAGTTCGAGGAACACCACAAATGAAAATTCATGACATGGTTCTGCGTATCTTCACCCTGCTTCCCATCAAATTTTGGAATGTCCAATGGTAACTTTATCGGAATGGGAGGCCATGAGGGATTTTGTCGAATGGGATCATTAATCAACTTGGACAAATCAAGCAATTCCAAAGTTACAACGAAAGGTAACTATCTATTGGGCTGCACATACTGGTAATATTGATATGGCATGAAATTACTAGTAGGGCCATAGGTTGACTGAAAAACAAGTTGCTGTAAGGAAGAACTGCCGGGAAATCCGCCCATGGGGGGTTGATTTTTGGAATTAGGACCACTAGGACCACTAAAGACTCCAGGAGGAGGACCACCAGAGCCACTGGGACAACCAAGACCATCAATACCACTAGGACCACCAGGAGGTGGACCACCAGACCCTCCAGAACCTCTAGGAGGTGGGAAACCTCCAGAGCCACCGGAACCACTAGGTGGAGGGCCACCAAACCCTCCAGAGCCATAAGGAGGAAAGCCACCAGATCCCCCAGGACCACTAGGACTGCCAAGACCATGAGGAGGACATCCAATCCCTCCAAGACCATTAGGTCTCCCATGGGGAGGACCTCCATAAGGTGGTCCTCCCGCACCTCTCGTGGTATGTATGGGTATCCCTCCCATGGCTGGCATGTAAGACCATTTGGGTTCCCCCCATGGCATAAAAGTGTTGCTAGGGAATGGAATTCCATCCAATAGGATTATATGGATGATTACTTACAGGTATTTGATAACCATAACCACTAGAAGACTGAATGGCCACAGGTTGTGCCCCCAAGGGCTGACCTGAACTAGATGGGGGATTTACCACATTAGTGTGGGTGGGAGGGATAAAAAATGTAGATTTTTCTATGTTAGAGGTATGCTCTTGACTAGGTAGAACTCCAAGATCAGATAACATAGATTGTGTTGGGGATTTCCCCCTGGCATTCAAAGGTACTGAAGACACAGGAATTGAAGGTTGGGCCCGAGATGCAAAAGATCTAGGAGGATTTGGATCAGAGATAACATAAAAGGTGAGAGGGGTGGAAATTTGACCAAGGCTGTGGGTTGTTAATGGACGATCTATAATCGGTTCAATGGGTCTCATAGAATTGGCTAGTGAATGATATCGCATAGGAAGGAATGTGGAACGAACTGGTGAAGAGCCTAGTATGTTGTCAATCTACTTTTCTACCTCTTGTGCACAGAGGATAGTAGCATGGTATTTCCTGCATTCTTCTTCACTTTTAGGAGAACTTACATGGGTGCCAAATGAGGCAATGGCCTATCTGATAGTTGTCTCCCAAAAAGGAGCATTAGGACCAAAATCTGGACGGGTATCATCAACATGATCTTCTGCGGGAGGATGGAGCGATGAATCCTCATGGGAAGGCTATTGGACCAAGGGATGTGAGTGTGAAGAATATCGTACTCCACTTTCTTCCACCACATGATCTCCCACTTGGGAGGTGGTAGCAGCTCCTCGGTCAATAGCTTCCATTGGATTTCCTCCTAAAACAGAAGTAAAATCAAGTGGCAAGCCCCGTACTCTCCTGGACTGTCTTAAATCATCCCGTGTGTACAATTCCTATCTAACCTAGGGTTTGAAAATCTAGAAAAAACACACCAAAAGTCTTCCCTACTCAAACTATAGGTCAAAACAAGCAAACTTAAAATGACAGGAGGAGTTCAAAAGTCAGGTCTCTCACTAGGATTGTCAAGCTGGTGCCACTCACAATACACCCCAAGGGTACATGCGTAGTAATCTCCCTGAATGTTGTTTTTGGTGTATGGCTCCAAACAAGACGGCCAAAGGTATTTTCTCAGATAGATAAGGTACCCTAGTGGGGTATCCCGATATACTCAAGGTACGTGGGAGCTCGAATTGGTAGTAGTGCTATCTAATGCATAACCGTACACAAGGGGCCTTTTGATATACAATCGAGTACGTGAAGTACCTTTCTATATACCTCAAGGGTATGTGAAAGGTCGTTCGATATACCGACGGTACGTGGAAGAACTGTGCGAATCCTGGAATGTAACGCTGACAAATAACGACAGCTCCTACATTTTACGATGCCCGAGCATGTCTCTAACCTATCACTCAAGTTACTACGTAAATTTTAACCTACAACTACCATTTATTTTAACTTGTATAGTTAGGTGAATGCATGATGTTCTGACAGAAAAGTAAAACCATGCAATATGCTTGTGAAAATATTCACTTTACCATTAAATATGCCTACTTACGGGAGGGAAGAGAGTGTTTTTTCTTTTTGTTTCAAGACCAAAAATCATACCAATCAACAGTCATGAACATCAAATCAAAGACAAGAAAATACTTCTACAAACCAAATTCTTCTTTCTGAAAGTAAATGGGAAGGGTGAGAATCTATTTTCCTAAAAGAACAACACCAAGCACACCTATATGCCAATGCACTCTAACTTTTCAAATTTCTTAAAAACATAAGAAAATTTAACTTTAAACTACCATTTTTTTTATTTTGATCAAGATAGTCCTATATGCATGAGAGACGAAAGATTGTAAAGGTCCTGAAAGCTTATGAAGCCAATAAGAAAACTCGAATCCAATGCTCAAATATGATGTCCTAATCTCAAGCAAAACTTTTCTTTTTTGAAGGGAAGAAAAAGAAGTTTACTATGCAAGCAAGAAATGAAGTCTAGAAGCTAATCCAATGTTCTTCTTTCAGTACATGGAACAAAAAGAGAGTTCAATGAGCACCCTAACTTTCTGAAAACTATAAATCCTTATTTAAACACAACCAAAGAGCAAGAAGTAGATGAACAATCAAAAAGACTAAACAGATTTTTGAAATTCCACTCAAAATCAATCTTAAACCATCAAAGCAGCAAGGCACACACATCAAATTCAATAACACAAGACTGATAACAGAACTGAAAGCAATCAAAATTCTAAATTTTTACAAAGAAAAATAAGGAAAAAGGGGTTTTGGACTAATGCTTACCTGGTATTGCGCTTTGTAGATGTTGTAAGAGCGTTTCCAAAGTAACACTGCTCCTCGCTAACCAGATACAAGCGGTGGCACCGCTTACTATCCACTATGTTCATGTGGTGGCACCACTCCTCGCACAAAGCATTTCCGTGGTTCCCTATAGATGGCCAAAACAAAAAGAGAACAATGGATCAGATCAAAACTAGACTAGATTAAGATAGATACTGTCGAATTCAATATGGAAACAGAGCATAAAAAACTGAAATAACTCAGACCTGAACAGATCTAGAAATTCTAAACTCAAATAATAGAAATCAGAAAGTAGATCTGACTGTAAATATTTGAAGAAAATAGAGCCTAGATTCGGACAAGAGTTGTAGACTGAGGACGATCAAAACAACTGAATACAACTACTCCCCAGTGGAGTCGCTGGATTTTTTGATAGAATATTTCACCTCCTGCGGATAGCAAGGTGTTCTACTGGTCTGAATGGTTCATATCCAGAACAAACAGATCACAGAGGTTGATAACTCCCCCTAGACACTGTAGATATCTAGAATAGAAGGCCTTGATAGTTCACCTGTGTACCTGCAAAAGAGTTCAACATGAAACAGATCAAAGCAACCAGAATATGATCTACTAATCTATGCTAGTGACTAAGGAATCTAGCAATATATATCTAAAATCAAAACATCGACAATATATTTGGGACAGAAAATCAACTTGCATTAGAAATATGAAGAAGTTTACAACCAAGCCTTAGTGTTGACATGCATATCCATGAAACCAGCTCTTCATCCCCAAAAGCTTCGACGCTAGCTCTCTATGCTCTCTCCAAATGATCTTGGGCCAAGAATTAGTCCAACAGCATAACAATACCTTCAATGTTCTCCCCCCAACCATGGCTATGAGCTCATATATATAGGGCTTTAATGGATAGAGATGGTTGAGAAATTAGTGGGTGAGGTGGCCTCTAAGATCCTAGGATGAGGGATCTCAAGCTCAACCAACCCACAGTAGTAGGGATAAGATATATCTCGAGGCTTATCATATAGAAGCCTCAAAAAGCTTCTCTTTTTACTCTTTTACCCAGGGTATCGCACTTCTCCTTCTTTAATAGAGCGATTCTGGTAATAACTGCCTATGGACCAAGGGTGACAGGCGGTGGCACCGCTTGTGGACAACTGATGAAAAACAGTGTGAATAGGGGTACCACTCCTATATAAGGGACGATGAGAAGTGCTGGGAATTTATATGATAGACTGATAAGAAACCATTTAGTCTTCACTCCAGAAGCTGGGATTTCAAGGCAAGTAGGTATGTCAAAGGTCTTATCACATGATGGTGACAGGATTTTGGTATAACGGTAACCTCAATATAACCAATGCTCAGGAAGACAGTCACAGGAGGGATCAACCGTATGGGCAAGGTAGCAAATCCTGAAGCATAAAAGAAAAAATCTGTACCCCAAGGGTGCACTGACCATACCTCAAAGGCCCCCAGATATGAATATAGTCCAGGAAATATATCTGGTGCTCACAAAAAGTGACTAGGGTTCATCCCAATCACAATTGCATGCACTGCATCGTGCTTAACTCTCATGTAAGAGGAGAATCTTGAGAAACACTAATTATACCAAGGGTTTCACACTCTCACCTGGACAGACACCTACTTATTTTCTTTAGTGGTATTGGAGAATTAACTCACAATGACTTATTCCAAGACCCTAAAACATAATCTTGTTGATGCACCCTATAAAATAAAAGAGTGTAATTCATTTTATTAAGGGTTGATTTTAATTGGATGTGATTTGTCAAAGGGAAATGGTCATGCAACTAATGAAGTTATGACTCAACAGTGAAGTAAATATGTGTAGCTAGGGTTTTCACCCTAGCTTGTGCTGATGAGCACCTACTAAGGAATCTGGAATCCTTAGTAGCAGTTCAATGATGTAAACAAAAATAAACTG
>LPNX010345751.1:194355-205909 GCA_001517045.1 Pseudotsuga menziesii
TATGCACACCTAATAAGAAATTCCAAGTGCAATGTGTAGAATGAAAAACAGGGTATGCCACTACATGAGATGCAAGATTTTTCCTTCAAATGTCAGTGCAATCATTCCTAGATGAAAATATAACTCTAATTCAACAAGCAAACCTAATACAAGTACTGTTCCAATGCAAAATGCAAAACATGCATAAGTATGCAAAAGAAAAAATGTTTTTATATTTTTTGAAAATAAATGAGATATGAAAGCAAGAAATGACTCTAGAACCATCATACCCTATAACCACTCACAAAAAGCAACCAATAAAGAGGCAAGTTAAAATAGACCTAATGCACTAATCCCAAAACAAAAATTGAATAAATCAATGACAAGAGCAAAGCTTAAAAAATAAACTAAAATAAGTCTCTGGTCACAAACATACGGTGTATACAAACACCAGAAGCATCCAAGAAGACTCAGCAATCATCAAACCTCACCCAACAACACTTAATCCTCCAACTAAGGCTCAAAATAAAGGCATACACGATTGTTCTCTGTAAACCAGCATACATACATGACTGTGAATAAAAAACCCTCATACATGAAGAAAAAGGCAGAAAAATAGGGAGAACAGACAAGCCAAGATCAAATTTACTTATTCAATACCCTACTGGGAAAACATGCCCCCAAACCAGACACAGAAACATAGAAATCAAGAGCAATCCAAGTATATTGAATACCAAAAACCCCAAGGAGAAACAACTGGGAACTTCCCTAGTATGGTCACCAATTATGTTACGAAGAGAAACTTCTTATGGCTTGGGGTGTTCCACAATATACATATTTGAAACTAGAAATCAATATTTCCCAATATGTAATAGAAACCAAACATATAACACTAAGGAATACCGAATCATACCTTGTTTCAGACGGTTGAAGTAGATCCTCCTTGATCTTTTTCAATTCACGCTTGCATTAGCAATTTGCTCTCATCAACAACAAACAAGAAAATCATTCTCTATAATAATGTGTTAGACCTACTCTAGCATATATATTCAACAATGTATAAGCAATTAAATACATCCATGGATTCAATATTCATATTCAAATACACATAATTGGATAGTAAAAGATATTTCTATTAATAAAATCAGAGATTACAATAGTGACAACCTCTGTTGGCATGTCTATGAACTAGAGAAACTGAGTCCTCCACCTGCGCCTCCACCACCTCAATCCTCCATCTTTCGATTGCAATCTCACAAGAAAAGGAAAGCTTGGGAAGAACACAAAGTGCTCCAAAGGTACAAAGGGATGCAGACTCAAGTATAAGAAAATTGAGACAACAATGGACTATAGTTTCTTTGCTCTTCAATTCCTCCTCTTCAAGGTATCCAAGGGGTTCCTTTTATAGCACTCCAAAAGGGTAATGGAGGGTTGCTTCCAAGAAATCACAAGGAATATGGAAGGCCAAGAGCCAGTATCTTTGGACTTATATGAGGAAAACTCCAAAAATATTTGGAATTATGCACACATCCCGATGTACGCAGGTTTGAGGTCAAAAGTCACGTGTACACGTGAGTATGGGTTTGAAAGTCACATAGAAAAATAAACAAGTGTTTTTTATGGATGATCTTGGAACATCAAAGTACAATATAAGTCCATGGGGTCTAAAAGGTCTGCAGAGGGACAGGGAAGGCCATAAATGTGTGATCAACCATGTGTGGTAAAATAAGCTATGACAATCATCATAGGGTATGAATCCTCATCATCAAATATACATCATCATAATATCAATTTTCACCGTTTATGCATCATCAACATCAAGTATACATCATAGTACATAGGAAAGAATGATCACACTATGGGATGCATGTACATGATATTGTATAGGAGTGCATCAACATTATCACATGCATTATCATCATAAAGTGTATCGTATCATAGCATAAAGGTATGAAACATCATCATCATAGCCTCCATAACATATTCAATGACTCTAAATATATATACCAATATAGAGGCTCACCTACTAAGATCAAAGATGAACTCTATCCATGAGAGACATGTGCCATCACAAGAGAAAACAAAAAGCATGAACGATACCTTTTTGAACATCATAAGATGAAGAATCATTATAAAAACTAAAATAATCTATATATCATGCCATTACATAGCCCTCGTAACAAGCTTTCCAACAAGCCAAGAATTTTGTAATTCTGATTCCGTTTGAGAAAGTTATGTCAATTTTAGTGAAGATGCCTAGAAATTTCTCTTGCACAAAGTTTCACACTTTTCTCCAAGAGTTGCGAAAGTACTGAGAGGATTGATGATGAACAAGTGAAATGTTTGATATATTTTTGGAGTGTCATAATGTGTTTAAATACACATTCAAGTGGACATATCTCATGCTGGATGACTTGTCATCAAAGGTAAGAATTTTTATTAATTTGAATCTTATTTTTTACTTTAAACTTCTTACCACCTCAATGGTCAAGCTTATGTATTTTTTTTATTTTTCTTTCCACCTCAATTGTCAAACTTATGTATTTTTATTATTTTTCTTGGCACCTTAATGGTCAACCTTATGTATCTTTATTTTTTTTCTTACCACCTCAATGGTCAACCTTATCTATTTTTATTATTTTTCTTTTAAAACATCCTTCAAAGTCAACCACGTCATTTAAAATCCATGAGAGTATGTCATCCACATCTTCATAGGGTTGCATCAAGCCACTGGGGTTTTGAATGGCATTCCATTTGCAAGGAGAAATCATGGGATTCAATCTTGTCACTAAATTGACAATCATCATGCCAATTTGTGTGTGGGTGCCTTAGCCACATCAAGTACAAGTAATAGGAGTCAATGTCTTCAAAGGTTCCATGACTTACTTAAGTTACCAAAGGCCATATCATCATGCCATATAACCATGTCAAGTGCAAGTAGTGGGATCCATGACCTTTTCAAGGGTATCAAGGTCTTCATCAAGGTTCTCATGTGCTTCTTCATCATACCAGGGGTTCCGTAGCATGTCAAGGACCATACAAGGTCATCATCATCATATCAGAGCTCCATGACCCCAATAAGGGTTGCAAGGTCATCAAACCACTAATTGTGGTTCCAAGGAATTCATCGACGCTTCTTCAACAAGAAAGAGGTGTCATAGGCTTCTTCAACCACCTCAACCACACTAGGAGACCCTCGGGGTCAAGATCTATCATGACATCATCTGTGGGGTAGCTGGGTCTTCTCATGGGGTACTATGATACCATCATAGCATGAATGACAAAAAAATGGGTAATTAATGATTCTCCAACCCATATAGGTGTTCTCCATCATTCATCAAGGCTTCAGGACCATCTCCAGGGTCTTCAACACCATCAGCAAGGTCTT
This sequence comes from Pseudotsuga menziesii, assembly GCA_001517045.1. NCBI lineage: Eukaryota > Viridiplantae > Streptophyta > Pinopsida > Pinales > Pinaceae > Pseudotsuga > Pseudotsuga menziesii. The sequence goes on from LPNX010345751.1 coordinate 197,723, forward strand.
CAACATCTTCAACAAGATGGTGGCTCCAAGATCCATCCTTGTGGGTACACAGACCTTGTCAACTGGGTACAAGGTGCTTCAAGGCACAAACCCACTTTGTAAGGGGTCCAAGGCACTGCAAGAGGGACTTGGTGGCATAAATTACAATTTCTAGGGCCACTGCAAGCCCTTGTTGGCATCAATGGCAATTTCATCTCCACCCCTTTCTAAGATTTGTGATTTCTACTTCAAATTCCATGTTTGTCTAATTAAATTTTTCATTTCTCTTTTTAAGAATCCACTTTCAACTTCAATTTTTTTACAAGTATTTTATTTTTCTTGACATGCATGTTTACATATTTACTCCTTCTCTTCTACAAATGTATTATTTTCTTGATACCTATAAAATTGTTCCATTAGTGTATTGTTCGTGTTTCTTTGTTTCATCAAATCATCTACAACAAAAATTGGTTATGCTACAATATCTACTTCCCTTTCAGTTTCATAATATTATTTATCTTCAAAATCATTGTTTTTTCTTTCAATAACATCATCATTTTATTTCGAATGTTCTTCAAATTCTGCATTTAATTTTTCCTTTTGATTTTCTTCATGTTTATGATGGAGAAATTCCTTTGTGTAGATATATTTTAGCTTGTAGAAAATATCTTTAGTTTATGTGATTTTTCCTATTTTAACTTTCATAGGATCATATAGTCCATCCAAGATGGTATCCATAGCCATTGGATTGTCCTTTCTGAACTGCTTCTAGGTAGCATTTTTTTTCTATTTTTTTGGGGAAGTGTATCCATTCAAAACATATTCCTAGATGCTAAGCCTTTATTCCTGTAAATATAATCTCATCCTTATGATCCAATAGTCACAATTTGAACCATCAAACAATGGAGATATTCCCTACATATATTAGATTGTTCTAAAGGAACCGTCTCTAATACTAATTGTTGAAATATTTTCCAAAACTGAGAGGGGGTTGAATAAGTATTGATCAATTTTTACCATTTTTAATCTTAAGACAATCATTTAACATTAACCATTAACAGTTTCATTCATCATCACATAAATCATACACAGTGCACAAGAGACTTTTACATGGAAAACCAAATGGGAGAAAACCACAAAATGTTTTTCTTATAATAAGAATATTACACTCAATTTTTTACTATTACCAAATTGAAGGAAGAACCCACTCCCTAATATTTATAGAACCAACTAAAAGGGGGAGCCAACCACATAATTTTTCTAGCACCAACTAGAAGTGGGAACCAATCCCTTGATTTTTATGGCCCCAACTGGAAGTAGGAACCAACCCCCTTTGTGAGAACTAAATCACACATCTTAGATATCAACCTGAAGGAGTCTTTGATTTTCTATCATTTCCATGCCCTTCCACCTTCGTTATATGGAACCAACCAAAATGAAGCAAAAAGTTCATGAGATCACATGCAAAAACTTGCCCTAGTATCACCTTAACACCCCGATAAGAATACGAGTATCAACCTATCATTGTCATTATCACTGTAACTACAAATATCAGTGTAACTCTCATTGTCATTATCTGTTTCACTATCTTTACATTATTATTGTCATTACATTGTCACTATCACTATATTGTCATCGAAGCTGCCACTAACTTCATATTGTCGCTGTCAATGTACTTTCATTGCCACTATCACTATCATTTTCATTTTTACTATCACTGCCACTATGACTGTCATTGTCACTTCCAACATGTCAACTTGTAAATTCTTCAAATCTATCCTCCAAATCTACAAGGAACTTTTTCAAAGAAAGTCTTCAAATATGAAACAAAACCCTCTTTTGCAAGACCAAAAAATTTCTTCAATGTATTCATAAACAAGGTTGAAATGTGTCCTTCAAATATATAATCAAATCATTCACAAAGAATACCAAAACATGTCTCCAATATGGCATTCCAATTTCTAGAAAACTAGCCTTTCAAATCTACAATAAAACCTTCATAAAGATGACCAAAACATGTCTTCCAAATATGTAATAAAAATTTCATGAAGAGGGACAAAAAATATATAACCTTCATCATGAAGCAATCATCAACATACTTTATTTTTTCTCTCTTCAAACCCTTACCATCATCATCTTCAAACCCTCGGTCATTTCAAAGAGAGGAACCCCAGATTACGATAATAACATCATCATAGTCGATACTAATAACATCACAATAATCTATGGCAATAGCATCACTATAATATATACAATATTGTCATGGTCTATGCAAAATCATCACCATAATCTATGAAAATGTAACCATTATCTATGCCAATATCATCACCGTAATCTAGTTAATATCGCCATAGTATATGCAAATACACGACGATTTATTCCAAGATCATCACCATATTTTATGCCAAAAATATATCACCATAATCTAAGTCAATAACGTCACCATACTCTATGCAAGATCTTCAACATGATTCACGAGAAGATAAACACTAATACATATGCAAGATCCATACATTTTTCAATATCACAAGATGGATTAATAAGAGAGAAGACTTAGTCATAAGTTATGTCCTTCATAAAAAAATCCCTAGATCATGTCATCACATAGCCTTTTACAAAAAGCTTTCCAACAAGCTAATAAGTTCATGATTTTGATATTGTATGAGGCATTTATGCAAGTTTCCATGAAGATAAAGAATTAAAAGAAAAAACCATAGATCATCCTTCAAACTCTTCATAAGATCCTCCTCCAATTATTGCTATACTCCTTCTCAAAAGTGAACATGAGAGAAAACAAGAACTTGGATGTTTAAAATTAAATGATCTAACTTGTATTTATGCATTTCCAACTTACTTTTTAAATCACATTAGGATAGGTCGGCCCTAAATTATTATTATTTTTGTCTTCTACATTTTAGGGACTTCTTCAATGTGTGAATGACCACTTCATGAATTAATCAAGGAGATTCTTGAAAACTTCATGTTATCTGGACATATCATCATTACTTTAGGGGTTCTTTATGCTTTACATGGTCATCTAGACACATCATCATCACTTTAGGGGATTCTTCACACTCCTCATAATAATGGGCATGTAGAAAAATCATCATCTCTTTAAGGGGTTCTTTACACTTCACATGGTCATGTGGGAACATCATCATCACTTTAGGATATTCTTCACACTTCTTATTATCATGGTCTTGTGCACACATCATCATTGCTTCTGTGGCAACTTGAATGGATTTGTAGGATTGCTCGGTTTGTGTACCACTGAAACTCAACGTGTGGAAACATCCATATTTTATTTCATCCAGTGAGGTCCATGCTTAATAGATACACCATAAGGGAACCTCTTTGGATTTATAGACACTTTTATAGGATCCTTCAAGCCTCTTCACAGAATCTTCAAGCAGACACATCATTACTGCTCTAGGGGCTTCTTCAAAACTCTAACACACAAGTCATCTATATATGTTTTAAATGTATTTCTCTCTATCAATTCAAGTAAAATAAAAATTAGAATATGTTTATTAGGTTTATTATTCTATGATATATTTAATTATATATTCCATTATTACTTAAACTATAAGGAGTCTTTGATTTTCTATCCTTTCCATGCCCTGCCACCTTCATTTTCTAGCACCAACCAGAAGGAAGCACAAACTTCATGAGATCATATGCACAAACCTGCACTAGTAGCACCCTAACACCCTAATAATAATAATAGTATCAACATATAATTTTCATTATCAATATAACTATAAATATCATTGTAACTCTCATTGTCATTATTTGTGTCACTATATTCACATTATTATTGTCTTTACATTGCCACTATCACTATACTGTCACAGAAGCTGCCACTATCTGCATATTGTCACTGTCAATGTAGTTTCATTGACACTATCACTGTCATTGTCATTGTCCCTATAAATACCACTATGACTGTCATTATCACTTCCAACATGTCAACTTGTAAATTATTTAAATCTGTCCTCCAAATCTACAAGGAAATTTTTCAAAGATAGTCTTCAAATATGAAACAAAACCTTCTTTTGCAAGACCAATACTTTTCTTCAATGTATTCATAAACAAGGTTGAAATGCGTCCTTTAAATATACAATCAAATTGTTCATGAAGAATACCAACACATGTATGCAATATGATATTTCAATTTCTAGCAAACTAGCCTTCCAAATCTACAATAAAACCTTCATAAAGATGACCAAAACTTGTCTTCTGAATTGTAGGTTGTAGAAGTCCATATTTTTGTTGCAAAATACAATAACTATCGATGAAATGGAAATAAATAATTAAAGTTAATATATCAAATACAATAATATTGATATACCTAAGACTCTAAAGTAGAGTTCCACAATTTTTTTAACAAGAAAATTAAGAACAACTACTATGGGTCCTAAAACTAAAGTCACATGCAAAACTTTGTAAAAATTTGGCATACACGTAATTTGAATTACTGTGATAGTTAAATTTAATGGTTTCTCACTTATGTTTTCTCTTGTATATATATTCACGGCTTTTATATTTCTACAATTATAAGAAAAAATGTTTATCAGAGTGATTTTAAAAACTCTCATTTATTTTCTAAATTGATGAATTTAAACAAATTAAAGTAGTATAAAGATAATGAAAAATACTTTGTAAAACATTGTTCTTTCCTTTTGTCTTAGTTTTGAGCTTTGAGTGTAGAAATATCCTATTGGAATAGCTAGGTTATTATTATAGTTAGATTGGATTTAGTGAAGGTTTGATCAACAAATATGCATAATACATTAGAAAATGACTAAGAAGAGTAGAAGCTATGAAATTATGCATAATAAATTATTTTATAGGTAGAGGTACTTTTTATAGGGAAAACACAAATAAGAGAAGTGAGTGGATCAACTTTGCATTAGATAGGGATGGAATCTATGCATCCAATCAAATAGAACAAAGAATCCTAGGCTTTGTTGAAACATAATAAATTCATAAAATAGTTAAATAACATAGAATCATAAGTTGAAGCAATTGCACATGTTGATATGAAAAACAAATGCAAGGTGTTGTTCTTGTCTTCCTCTACAATCTTTATTTTCTCCAATTACAACATTCACCTTTATCTCATTAACAAATTATTACAAACATCATTCGAATAAATTATATTACCCAAAATGTGGTTGTACTTGCTAATATAAGCCACCACCTTTTTACTATTGTTGTCAGAAATATACCCATGTCGATTAGGAGACAGTGATGGTAATAGGCTTGGCATTAATATTATACCAAACATTATGTGAACATTGTGACATGTCAATGGCACAGATTGCACTAATCCTACTTTAGTTAAATATGATGGAGCATTTGGAATTTAAGATTTATAAATTTTAGAACATGGTTGTCCAACTCCGATTACCAAAAAAATCTCTCTAGAGGAACTATAAAATGTAAATCTATGCAACTATTTTCTCTCCCAATAGTAAGAATTTTTTTCTCCCTAGAGACAATACATACAATGTATAGAAGCCAATTAATTGCCACTATAATAAATAAACCTAAATAACATATCTTCAACATAAAGCACAATATCAAGGTATTTGGGTAGGGCACAGAGGAATCGAACCACCAACATCCTAATCGTAAGGCACGTGATTTTCCATTGAGCTGTCACCCTTTAAAGAAATAGGAGAGAAGGATTTTGTGAACACATAGGACTATGTTAATTCCTAGATTAGAACTTTGTAATCCTCGCTGATAAGTCCATCTTTCACACATGTATCTTATAGTTTGAAATAATGAGATAAATGTTTAAGGACAAGCCAATGCTTATCCACTTTTTGAGCTCATCATCAAAAGTTCCATATTACATTTAAAGGTCATATGAAATCCATAAGGGTAAACTCATGTCTTCAACAATGGTAACCAAAAGAATAATTTTATAATCATCTCAAGACTATGTTTCTTAGTTATCTGGTGTGTAGAATTTAATTTCTTAGCATAAAACAACAACTGGAAACAATGTTTGAAATGTGAACACATGGTCAAACATGCAGGATGCTATGCCAAAATCAATTGTAGGTATTTCATTTCCCATTGTGGTGTTAGAATAATCAACCCATAGTTACGCACATTTGACATTAATTAATCATTTTTGTCTTATTACCTAGATTGCTAGATTCCATTCTATGCTAGTTGTCTTCCACACATCCTAGAAGTCAACACATGCTAAAAATGGGTCATGGAGCACTTGGGAAACATCCTGGAAACAATTTGTAGCAAGTATTATTTTATTCCTAGATACTAAAGCCCAGTTCTGATTTTATTGAAAGCTACCTTGCTTTACAACAGTTTTAAGGCAAAAGGAAAATCTAGTCTAGGTGTAACTGCCTTGTTTTTTGACCACATCATCCTCCCTATTTTTATCCAAATAAAAGCATCAATGAGTTGTATTTCCATCACTCTTTATATTTCCCACTTTATTTATCAAATTGGTGACAATCTTCATAGATTTGGAAACTACTTTATGCACCTATGGGGGATTTGACTAGTTTTGGTAAGCCTGCTTTTTGACCAATTCGAATAAAATCCTTATGCATTCAAACCTATTATGTAATTATATATTTTAGAATCCTATTAATCCATAAGTTTGGATATTTTACACTTACTTAATACATATTAGTGTTATGCTCCAATTTCAGTCTCCTTTGGTGTGAATTTTGCATGTTTGATTAGCAATTTTATGAGTGTAATTGTTCTATCACTTGGGTTCAATTTCCACATGGTATCAAAGCCTTTGTATATCAATTTCTATCCTTCCATATTACTATTTCAGGTTTGACATCTTGAATGGGAGCACATTCTGTTGATTGGAGGGAATAGTTGCTAAGCTATATTGGACCAATCTCAGAAGATAATATTGACTCCATTAAATTATTTGAGTGGAAAGATGAGATGGATATATTGTTGAGAGAGAAATGTCTCTATAGGGTTACCATGGATACTGAGGAATATCCCAATGTAGCTACAGAGAAAATTAAATGGCACAATAGGAGGGATGAGGCCTATGGTATTTTGTGTTTGAGCATTTCAAGAGACCTCCTCTTTCATCTTGATGGATTGACATCACCTAACGAGATTTGGGAGAAGATTTTATAGATTTTTGGAAAGACAGATGAGATGAGAGGACATCAAATAGAGAATGAATTGATCTCCTTGAGTCCCAGTAGCTTTGAATCATTGCAACTCTACTTTTCCAAGTTTAAGGTCCTCATTTTGCAGCTAAAACAATGTGGGATCGAAAAGAAGGAAGAGAAACTAGTATTGGCCATACTCTCTACTATTGGTCCTAAATACTTAGTGTTTGTTTTGACCTTCCATGGCACCAAGTTGACAACAAAAGCCTGGAAGATACCTAAGCTTGCAGAGTTCATAGCATCCCTCACCAAGGAGCAAGATAACTTGGTGATGATGGGCACCATCAAACCTTCCAAAGACCAAGATTTGATTGCTGGAGATTCAAGGGTGGATTCACAAGGTAATAAAAAAGATAAAAAATACACCTGAGAAAAATAGAGACAAGTCAAAGTCTCAAGAGGAGCCCCAAGGCTCCAAGAAGAAATCCCAGAAGAAGAAGAATAAAGGAGAAATGAGCAAGTGTGCATACTGCAGTAAGGGCTATCATCCTGAGAGCTCTTGTATGAAGAAGCAAATTGACATGTTGACCCAACTCCTAGGGAAGAATAACATATCCCTTCTCGATTGCTCAAAGAAGAGGGAGGATCAAATTAAAAAGATAGAGAGAGAGTACATGCCTTGGTTGCTGGCACATCAAGCTCGCCTAGCTTCATCATTAATTTTGGACATTCTATACATATGGTTTCAACAAGGGAGACATTCTCCTCTCTTGAAATGTCGAAAGGTCCACCAATAGTTTTTGGAGATGACTCTCTCACTAAGAGTTTGGGGAAGGGTAGGATTGATCTCGAACATGGTAATTTCAATAATGTGTTGTATGTTCCAGGGCTTGCCTCTAATCTCTTGTCAGTGTATCAGATGACTCACACTAGGTCTCTGTTATCCAACTTTTTGTACCGTCAGTTGGGTTACCTAAGGAGCCGCCAGTTGACAGACTTGTTCAAAGTCTGATTCCAGTGTATCAATTGATCCGTCTGCTTGTCTAGCCAATATTGGCTAGTCACTTTTTTATTTGAA
>LPNX010345751.1:209821-248033 GCA_001517045.1 Pseudotsuga menziesii
TTCTGAAGTGAGGAGACAGCTTTCGGAAGATTTTTGCTACTGGTGTGCAATCGGCGGACAACAGTCTCCAAAGAAGTTCATATTCTCCCCTGATGAAGTTCAAATCACTGATATTTTGAATGGTAAATTCATAGCAAAAGGTGTTGTTGATCACACTTCAAAGGTATACAAGTTTTCCCATTTTCTACCCTACTAAAACCCCTCTATTCTTCTTACTCATGCTAATGAAGCAAGCAAGCTTTGGCATGAAATATTTGGCCATCTGAAATATAAGTGTCTTTTTGAGTTGAGTGAAAAATATATGGTCATAGGGTTACCAAAGATCAAGTTTTCTAACGGATTCTGTCAAGGTTGTATCCTAGGAAAACACTTAGAGCACAAGTATGAGAGAGCTAGTCATGAGAGAACCTCTACACCTCTTGAGTTGATCCATAGTGACATTGCTGGTCCATTCCCTCATATTTCCATGATCCAAGCCAAATATGCACTCACCTTCATAGATGACTTTTCCAGGTTTTTTTGGGTCTATTTCCTAAAGCACAAGTCTGAAGTTTTTGACCTATTCAAGGTCTTTCGGCCTTGGTTGAGAACTAGTATGGGAGGAGACTCAAGATCGTGATATCTAACAATCATGGTGAATATGTAAAGTTTGAGATCATTCCATATTTCAAATATGCAGGTATCCAAATGCAACATTTGATCTCTTACACACCACATCAAAATGGTGTTGCTGAGAGAAAGAATAGATCACTGAGAGAGATGGCAACTTGCATGATGGAGGCTAAAAATTTTGCCACCAAATATTTTGGCCAAGGCTTTAAATTGTGCATCCTACATCTAGAATAGGGTGCCTCATAAGCATATTGATGGTATTAGTCCTTTTGAAGCTTGGATTGGGCACAAGCCAGATGTGATCCATTTCATGATTTTTCGCTCAAAGGCTTGGGCTAGAATTCCAACTGAAAAGAGGAAGGCTTTGCAACCCCATGGACAAGAGTGCCTATTTTTTGGGTATTCTGAATATTAAAAAGGGTACAAGATGATCATCTTGAGCACTAACAAATATTTCATTCAAAGAAGTGTTCAGTTCGAAGAAGAGCCTTTAGCAACAAACGAAGTTGGAGAGTCCTCTTCATCACCAGAACCATTGATTGTAAGTGAAGAGACTAATGAGTTTGATGATTTTGATATGTCTGATAAGGATGATTTAATTTCAGATCATAACAGTCGTACAAATCCAAAATGGGAAGGAAAGACCATTCATGTAGCTATAGAACTAGTTGGAAATCCTAACGACACTAGGAGGACTAGATCTCAATTTGATAGTGCCCTTTGTGTGAAAATCCTCTATTTGCTGAGAAGTGCTATCTAATTGTTGAATCAGATCCACAGACATATGAATATGCAGCACATGATCCAAGATGGCAAACAACCATGAATGAATACTTCAGATCGCTCCAGAAGAACAACGCTTGGGAACTAGTTGATCTTCCCCCTGGGAGGAAGCTAGTTCAGTGTAAGTGGGTCTTCAAGACTAAGTTTTATGCTGATGGTTCACCTTTGAAATATAAGGAAATATTGGTAGCCAAGGGCTACTCAAAATTACATGGTATTGACTACAATGAAACCTTTGCACCAGTGGCAAAGATGGACTCCATAAGGCTAGCTCTAGCCATTGCAGCTTCGAAGCAGTGGGAAATACATCACATGGATGTGAAGTGTGATTTCCTAAATTGAGATCACACTGAATAAATTTACATGTAACAACCTGAAGGGTTTGTTTCTAATCCATATTTAGTGTGCAGGTTAAATAAATCATTGTATGGGTGCAAGCAATCCCCCAGGGCTTGGTATGCCAAAATTGATGGATTTCTGTTGACATTGAGTTTTGTTCGATGACAGTCTGATCCAAATTTTTATTTGAAGCTGATTCATGGTTCCTTGATGATTATTGTTTTATATGTGGATGACCTACTGATTACAGGAAGTTCAAAGAAAGAGATTGCCTCCTTGAAGGATGCAATGAACCATGCATTTTCCATGACAGATTTGGGATTGTTGCGCCAATTCTTGGGTCTCAAAATTTCTCAATCCCAACATGGAATCAAAGTTCATCAGTCCAAGTATGATTCATATTTTCTCATCAAGTTCAACAAGAAGGATTGCAAGCCAAGAAAGACTCCATTCGTTTCAGGAGTTAAGCTTGAAGAAGCAGGTTCTTCTCCTATGGTAAATAATATACTGTATAGGAAGTTGATTGGGTGTTTTCTTTATATTACACACATGCAACCTGATTTATCTTATGCAATTAGTGTGGATTTGAGATACATGGATCAGCCTCATGATATCCACTGGAGAGTAGCCAAGAGGATCCTAAACTTTTTTCAAGGAACAAGAACTCATGGGATCTTCTACAAAACAAAATATGATCTTGATTTGGTTGGATTTACTGATAGTGATTGGGCAAGTGATAACACAGATCGAAGTCTACATCAGGATATGTGTTCATGCTCACAGAAGGACCAATCATCTTGTCAAGAAAGAAGCAGAGTGCCATAGCACTCTCATCTACAGAAGCAGAGTATAGAGGAGTTGTAAATGCAGCAACTCAATGTTTATGGTTCCAGGGGATACTTGGAGAATGTGGCTTTGAATCATATTTTTCAACTATTATCTACTATAATAATCAAAGCACCATTCAAATATACAATGATCCAGTTCAGATACATTGAAGCAAACACATTGAGATCCATATGCACTACGTTAGAGAGCTTGTGCATGATGGTACCATTGTTCTACTCTTCTGTGCATCTTTAGAACAAGTAGCATAAATATTCACCAAAGTTTTTTGTGATAATACCTTCAGAAATTTTAAATCACTACCAAGGATTACTGATCATGCTATGAAGCATGATTGATGACAAGATTTCCAAATTTTGTTTCATGTCCATGTTTAAGGGAGGATTTTTCCCACTAGGTTTTTGCCTTTTTCCTTGGTTGCATGGACAAGAAGTATGTAAAGGGTGACTAAGAACTATTGATAGGACCTACATTTTTATGATATTTACTCATAAAGTCAGGCTTAAGGGGGTTTTTTAGAATAATCAACCCATAGTTACCCACATTTGACATTAATTAATCATTCAGTGTCTTATTACCTAGATTCCTAGATTCCATTCTATGCTAGTTGTCTTCCACATGTCCTAGAAGTCAACACATGCTAAAACTGGGTCATGGAGTGCTTGGGAAACATCCTAGAAACCATTATTATCAAGTATTCTTTTATTCTTGGTTACTAAAGCGCATTTCTTCTTTTTCTGAAAGCTTCTTTCTTTACAACAGTTTTAAGGCAAAAGGAAAAGTTAGTCTAAGTGTAACTTTCTTGTGTTTTTCCCACAACATCCTCCTTTTTCTCCAAATAAAATCATGAATGGGTTTTGTTTCCATCACTATTTATCTTTCCCACTTGCTTTAGAAAATTCGTGATCATATTCATAGATTTGGAAACTGCTTTATGCACCTATGGGTGATTTGACTAGTTTTGGTAAGCCTGCTTTTTTACCAATTCGAATAGCATCCTTATGCTTTCAATCCACTTATATAATTATATATTTGAGCAGACTATTACCTCATAAGGTTGGATATTGTACACTTACTCAATACTTATTAGTGTTATGCTCCAATTTCAGTCTCCTTTGGTGTGAATTTTGCATGTTTGATTAGCAATTTTGTGAATGTAATTGTTCGATCAACTGGGTTCAATTTCCACACCTTGACCAAGTTTGAAAGAAAGTTTTTTTTTTTTGTTTTTGTTTGCTAGGTATGCACCCAATATCAATTCATATTTCTATACATTTGTTTCTACAAAAGTGTTTCTGATTTTCTGACTGCCCCAAAACCTAAGTAATAAAAGAACAACGATCCAACTCCAAAATGAATCTCAGTATCTTGTGTAAGAATTCAACCATATGTTGGAACGTTGGTAGAATGCTTTAAAGTTTTTAAATTTGTATATTCTTTTAAACATGTGAATAATTTATATTTGTATTTCCTTTGATAAATATATTATACTATTTATTTTTTATTTCATTGAGTATGTTTTTATATAATTTTATAGTATTTTTTAACAATAAACTTGTACTTTCAGGTGTGTGGTTGTGTCTTTTGTTATAAATGTGGACTTCCATTGAAATATGGAAACTTATCTAATTATTGTAAATACTAGGAAGTTTCTCATGACAATTTTCTCCTTGAGGAAGCTGATGATTCTTACAATTTACATCATGAGGAATATGATGATGAGGATGTTTCTATTAACAATTCTCATGATGACCGCATAATTTCCATTCACAATTCTCACAATGATGAAGGTGATGATGAAAAAAATTCCATTGACATTTATGAAGATGACAAAGATGATGACAAATTTTCTTTTGACAATTCTCAACACGAAGAAGATGATGACGATGAAGTTTTTTTGAAAATTCTTATGATGATGATGAAGTTTGATGAAAAGGATAAAGAAGACGATAATGACCAATGATATTGGTAGACATGAATTGTTTTTCTCACATTAGTATTAATAGGGGGGAACTAGATTTTAATGATAGTTTTGTGAATCATGAGAGCGAAATATTGTCTCTAGAATATAATTAGTAGATCTTATAAATTCAAATCTATTTTCAAGTTGTATATTCCTTTCTCCAATAAGTTTAAATTTTCTATAAAGGATTATCATATCCTCTTTTTTGCACTCTACAGGGATAGGTCTTTGCATCCTTTCAATTAGAAGCAATGAGTAGTGTTAGTCTGTAATATTTCAGATGCCACATAATAGTGTTCGAGAATAATTGAATGCAACTAGAACTCAATGTAGAGAACATACATGATTATTTATGATTTTATGTTGTAGTCTACTTAGTAGTCACAATGCAGCAAGTCACATTCATCAAATAAATTGATTTGTTTATTGAAATTGATTAATGATATCATTTAAGTAAATTGCCTAATTTTTTTTATTTCATCCCATTATAATATTCTAATTTTTTTCTAGGGTAATGGATCAAATTTGTCGTTGGTGATTATAGTTTGTACTTTCAACATATCATTGGTGCATGGTTTGTGTTGATGTATTCATAACTTCAAAATGTATTCACTTGTATATCTTATGTATTGTACCCCAATTTTTATTTCAGGAAGTCTCTGTAATGTAATTGATTCATGTCAGGCCCCGATGTTCTGATTGGGAGATTTAATAATGTAAAAAGTCATGTAAAGTCATTGACGTTAACCCTCCTTGTTGATCAGAGGGAAAAGTCCCCATAGTTGTGGAGAACTAGGGCTATTAGACTCTCCTAGAGATGTTGGCCCTAGTAAGTAATTGTTAAGTGGGGTCGACATGTTGAAGTGGACATTAAGTGAACGAAAGAATATAAATAGAGAGTGAGCCTCTCTATTTATCACACACACACTCACTCACTTAGGCGCATGAGTGAGAGAGAGGAAGATGGGAATAGAGAAAGAGACAAATACTGTCGGAGATCATCTTTATGTTTTCGAGTTTAATTTTACTATTGGTGCTCATTCTATCTCTGAGGAAGTTGTGGGGTTTTCTCCTTTATGGTTTCCCCAAGGAGAATTCTTTGTGTCTCTGGTGTCTTGTGTTTTATTGTTGTTCATGTTATTCTCTCAGTTAAAGATCCTAAGATAATGCTAGCTTCAATGATAAAAATCTAACATGGTATTAGAGCTAACCTAAGAAGAAGACACTGTGCAGATGCTGAAGCTAGGGATTCTTAATTTTTGGGTCTCTCTCCACAATACATCAGCAAACGTATGCCAGGTTGATTCTCCATTGAAGGGCGCATCTTTTTGTCGAAGCGGAATTTGATTCCAGACATTTTCAGTTTTTGGTCCGTGAAATTAGGGCTTCTTACAGAAGAGGAATCTTTTGAGTGAGCCCGGCATAGGATTGATCTCCTCATCAAAATCAAAGTTTAGAGACTTGGGTCAAGATTTTTGGTTAGGTGAAACTACAGGAAATTCAAACCCTGGTTTGACCCCAAGATGGAAAAACCCTAAATATTAAAACTCATAAATTTTGGTACATTCGCTCTGTCTCTAGATTTCAAAAGTCTCAGGGGCCGAAACATTCACAGGTCGAATATAAAATCCTGATATACATTGTGTCCAGGTTTCAACCTCATATTGACTATATTCTAGGAGATATGATTCCTCCAAGTTAGGGTTCCATCCTCTCCCACGATTCATCCCCAAACATGACACATGGGGAGAATTGGTATATCTCGGGCTACGAAGTTCCAAATGAAATTTATAAAGATGTTCCAGAAATGGAACAGACGTTACTTTCTGTGGTACAAGTTTTAGACACAAAATATGAAACTGAGACATGTGGAAGTCCGTACAACTTATCTATGCTGAACAGTCCTGAAACAGGTCACCTTGGGAAAACGCTCATAAGTCCCAATTGGGGAAACCAATTCTAATGAAACCTATGGTTTTGGAACAAGGACAAGTGAGGCTCCCTCAGTGAAAATTTTCAGACACATAGGAGCAGTAATTTCGGAGATATCGCAGAAACTGTATCAGGAATTTCTACAGAAGAAATTGGAAAACTAGGGCTTCCTGTTCCGGGAGCTTCTCTCCACTATTTTCAGAAAAGGAGTACATTGGACAACTCACCCTAAAGAGGTCTATCTTTCTAGCCAATAATATTTGAAAGATTCCAAGTTTTGAAAATTAGGGTTTCTCAGACAAACCCTAGATGAGTCTGCTCTGGAACAAGGACACACACCTCAAATCAGTAAGATCTAATCTTTTTCTATTTTTCATTTGAGGTTGTCATTTCAAGTTGATCTATCACATCAGCGTGATGATAAGCTTGGTGAAGTTGACAAATTCCAAGCATGGAAGTATATGATCTCTCTGAAGAAAATGAATTAGACACCTACTGAGAGGCTCCAGTTCCAGAGGGAGATGAGGCTAAAAGCCTTACACCACAAGTTCATAGTTCCATCATGCAGTATATGGAAACATCATGGGATACAAGGCAGGATTCATAGCACAAGGCTTCTCATGGAAAGAAGGCATAAACTATGAAGATACATTTGTAGCCACCAGAATTTAAGACACGTGATAGGAAGAAGCATGTGTGCAAATGAAAGAAGGCTTTGTACGAGCTAAGAAGGAAAATACATGAGGATCTTGAAGATCACCTAGAGTGATGAATATCTTAAACTTTGCTACAAGGTTGAACATGAAAGCCTATGGAGGATGACAAGCTCACAGATGGGTGCGACAAGAAATTTTGAAAAGGTTCAAGATGGAGGATCTTGATATCCAATTACCGTAGATGGATACATAAAATATTAGTAGTAGAGGAAGCTACTTGTCACTCCAGTACAGAATGTTTTAATGCATAGAGTATGAAAGATAGAGGGAGAATGATGATTCGCTTAAGAGGGAGTGACTATAGAAGATCTTGAGGTTCGACAGCTTACTGATGACTCTAGGTTTTACTGAAAGTAATGTGGATTCCAACCTTTGCTTCAAGGTTGAAGGTGGAAGACCAATGATGCTCATGTTATATTTCAATGACCTATTCTTGACAGAAAAGAGGAACTCATTAAAGTTGCAAGAAGGAGACTTGTTGCCAAGTTCGAGATGAAGGACTTGGATATGATGCACTACTTTTTAGGCATAGAGATGTGGCAGAATGCAGATAGAATATCCCTGGGAAAAGGGAAGTATACAGTAGAGATCCTGAAGAGGTTCAAGATGATGGGTTTCAAGGCTATAACCACACCTATGGCATCGAACCTGAAGCTATTGAGTGATGCTTCATCAGAAGCAGTTGATGCTATGATGGATCGCCAGATGATTGGGTCGTTGATGTACCTAACAAATATGACACCAAATATTTGCTTTGCTGTGAACACCTTGAGCCAGTTCATGAAGGATCCGATACATGTTCACTTGATTTTTGCAAAGCATATTCTAAGGTACCTAAAGGGTACAGTTGATTATGGGCACAAGTATGAGGCGAACCAGAATATTAACCTGGAAGGTTATATTGATTCAGATTAGGCAGGAAGTACCATCGATAGGAAGAGGACTTCAGGGTGCTGCTTCAGTATGGGATCAGGTATGATCTCTTGGTTTAGCAGGAAACACTCTTGTGTGGCACTGAGTACAGCTAAAGCAGAATATGTCACAGCTTGTTCAGCTAGTTGTGAGGCAGTATGGCTAAGGAAGCTACTCTCTGATTTATTTGATCTCCAGTTGGATGCTACTTGTATATATTGCGACAACCAAAGTTGTTTGAAGTTGTCTAAGAACCCGGTGTTCCATGACAAGTCAAAGCATATCGAGATCAAATATCACTATATCAGGGATATGGTGAAGAGAGGAGAAATGAAGCTCCAATATGTTGTGATGGATGAACAGATAGCTGATGTGTTGACTAAGCCATTGGCTAGAGTGAAGTTTGAGTACTTCACGGAGAAGCTTGGTGTTCTTTAGATCTAGGTTCCCTCCAAGGGGAAGTGATGAATCCGTAAGCCATTCTGACATGGTGAGAGGATTGGTTCCTTCCATGGTCAGATGTAAGTGTTGAGCCATTCTGATGTGACTCTAGGATGTGTTCCCACAAGATCATATATAATTGATAAAGGCCATTCTCTGGGAGAATGGAGGCACCTGGTCAGTTACCAGGAATACTAAGCCTAGAGCTGAGGACCATTCTGATACGACTGTGGGATGTGTTCCCACATGATCAGATATAAGTGCAGGGCCATTCTGATATGACTGTGGGATGTGTTCTCACATGATCAGATGTAAGTGCAGAGCCATTCTGATGTGACTATGGGATGTGTTCCCGCATGATCGGATGTAAGTGCAAATCCCTTTTGACATGTATGCTGGATTGGTTCCTCGCATGGGTAGATGTAACTATAGAGCCCTTCTGACATGTATGTTGGATTGGTTCCTCTGATGGGAATATGTAAGTGCAGAGCCCTTTCAACATGTAGGTTGGATTGGTTCCTCGCATGGTTGAATGTAAGTGCAGAGCCTTTCTGACATGAATGTTGGATTATTTCCTCTCATGGTCAGATGTGAGTGCTCGGCCTTTCTGACCTAGATGACTAGATTGGTTCCTCTCATGGTCAGATGTGAGTGTTGGGCATGCCTTTCTGACATGTATGTTGGATGTGTTCCTCACAAGTTTAGATGTAAGTGTTGGGAGGGCCATTTTGACTTAGGGTAAGATATAAGCACTGAAGAAGACCTACATGGAGGCTAGGCCTACAACCATCGTGAAAAAGGGCTGGCTCTGTAGAACTTCCTATGACGAGAAGAATGAAGAGATAGCACCATTTGATTGAGATAGTGGAAGCAGTGATGATGATGATCGAGTGATGATCCATCTTCAATGATGATCTATCTTTGATGATGATCCAACTTTGATGATCCAGAACTAGTGATGATCTATACTTGATGATGATCCAATGATTCTCCAAATCAAGTGATGATCCAAACTTGATGAAGATGACTCGATGATGATCCAGATGATCCATAGAAGAAGATTTGTGCTGATAAATTGTGTTGAGAGAATACCTTCCTAGTTAAGAGGGAGTGTTGATGTATTTGTAACTTCAGAATGTATTCACTTTTATATCTTATGTATAGTACCCTGATGCTTATTCTGGGAAGTATCTCTAATGTAACTGAGTCATTTCATGCTCCGATGTTCTGATCAGAATATTCAATAATGTAAACAAGTCATGTAAATTCATTGAGGTTAACCCTCCATTGTAAGTCGGGGCAATAGTCCCCATAGTTGAGTCAAGGTTAACCCTCCATTGTAAGTCGGGGCAATAGTCCCCATAATTGAGTCAAGGTTAACCCTCCTTGTTGATTAGAGGGAAAAGTCCCCATTGTTGTGGGGCACTAGCGTTATTAGACTCTCCTAGATATGTCGGCCTTAGTAAGTAATTGTTAAGTGGGACTGACATGTTGAAGTGGACATTAAGTGAATGAAAGAATATAAATAGAGAGTGAGTCTCTCTATTTATCACACACACACACACTCACTCACTGGTGCGCATGAGTGAGAGACAAGAATTTGGGATCATACAAAGAGACAACTGATATCAGAGATCATCTTGATGTTTTCAGGTTCTACTTTTGCTATTGGTGCTCATTCTATCTCTGAGGAAGTTGCGAGGTTTTCTCCTTTATGGTTTCCCCAAGGAAAATTCTTTATGTCTCTTTTGTTTTATTGTTGTGCATGTTATTCTCTTAGTTAAAGATCCTATGACAATGCTAGCTTGAATGATAAAAATCTAATAGTTGTAATATTGCAGTCTTCTTGTTGAGCATGATCCAATATATGATTATAACCATTTTCATCTAACTATTGTTTCCCACAAAAGACAGAAAAAAACTATAACAAACAATACTCATGAAGCATCTATAGGAAATATGATAAATAGTACCAGGTGTTCCAGATGATAATTAAGTTAATGCCTAGATTAGAACTTTGTAATCCTCTCTTATAGCTCCATATTTTACACATGTATCTTATAGTTTGCAATTATTAGATAAATGTTTAAGGACAACCCAATGCTTATCCACTTTTCAAGATCATCATCACAAGTGACATATTACATTTAAAGGTCATGTGAAATCTATAAGGGTAAACTCATGTCTTCAACAATGATAACCAGAAGAATAATTTTATAATCCTGTTAATGCCTAATTTTTTAAAACAAATGGAGGTAGTGGAAGATCAGACATCAAGCATTCTAACCAAGTGCTAATAATAATGACCTCTAGTTGGGTACATAGTCATATTATAATGAGATTCATTCGTTTATATTGGTCCAAACTATATGAATGGTGAAGTCCCTCCATCTGAAAAAATAGAAACCATAGTGATGGATTTTATTGATTTTTTTCATAGATTTTATTGTTGCACTATATCATGATATGTGAGAGTTGATTAAGAGAGTACTTCATATAAAATCCTAGTCTAATTTTTTAGACATTTATAGTCACTCTCATAAATAAAATTCTAGAGATTTCATTGTTGCAATAGAAAAGGGGTCAATGATATTTGAAATCCTAGTTATTAAAATTAAATTCAAAGCATAGAAATTTGAAGAATGAGCAATTTTAATCAACAAGTAATAATGTTACCCAATGCTGCAACAATGTTTCATTAGATTTACATTGGAGATAAGGGGAAGTTATTTGTTTTCTCTAGTTAGGAAGAGGTTGAATGCACTCCTTGAAGTTTTCTTGGCATGGAGTCACACGAAGGGTGGATCACCCATTTCAAGCACATAATGGCAGAAAGTTATTCTCGTCATTCATAATAATAGTAACAGGGGCATCATTTCAAGGTTACATGATGTTTTATAAAAAATTGATAATGGATAATAATGAACAACAATGAATATCTATTACATTTTCTTTCAATTATGTCCAATTATTTATTCATCTTTACCAACAACTAAAATATAGTTGTGTCATGCTATATGTTCCTTCTACACATATTTTTCAATATTTCTATTTGTTCTATAAAAAACAATATAAAAAGTAGCTTGATGAATTTCATCACATATTCTCAATGCCAATATAAATACTTATTTGGAATAAGTAATACAATATCCTGTCCAAGACTAAACCAAAAGGGCCAATAAGTTCCTTGCATAATTCCCTTAGAGTATTGCAAGTAGCATTTTATAGAACTATGTCCCAATGTATCATGATGAGTATTGTCCTCATCCTCGTTAAACTAAATAAATCAAACCAAAATGGAAGAGAAAAATGAAGTGGAGTTATTGCACACTAAGTTTCATTTTCAAAACGTCAAATCAATGATGCATAAAAAGCACCTGCACCTTTATTACTATGAAAAACCCTCTATAAACACCAAAACACAACCTACAAAGAAGTTCCTTTGTTTTTTTCTGATTCTACTACATTATTAATAGCCCAAGGAATTCAAATAGTAAAGTTGAAGAATGGTATCAGTGTACACTAATAACAATCACAAGTGAAATTAATTCTCCCAAAAGAATATGTCCCCATTGAATAATTTCTAGAAATTGCCAATACATGATAAGATAAGAAATGGAAGGGAGTGATTGAAGGACACTAAGGATTGGTTGTAGGGGAAAACCCCCTCTTCTATGTTTTCCTCACTGTTTACATTGGTTTTTGTAGGTAAAAGTTGTTTCTCACTTTTTATTTTATTTTTTGGTGAATTGTTTCTTTACTTTGGAAAGAGATTCACAAGATTTTTGAATGTTTTTTTTGAACATTATTGTATTTTCCTTTAGAGGAGAGCCCTTGTAAATGTTATCAGTATGGATCCATTGATATGTACATTTTTGTTTATGTTCTCATTTAGTGAAAGTGCATAGGCTTCTTGACTAAATAATGTTATAGGTGAAACATATATTTCGAGCACTAAAGTTATTTTAATTATTATTGAAATTAAGATGTCCATTTGTATCTATATTCTAATTTAGTGAAAGTGAAAAGGTCTTGGTGAGAAACTAGGAAATTGCGTATATGTAAATTCTTCTATTTATAATGAAAGTAGTTCATTTTCAACACACACGTCAACTTATGGTTTAAAATGTCTACTTCCAATATATGTTGCATTCAATACATTTTCACCTTCAATTTAATGTCAAATTTTCTTTAACACTAGCAATTTTTAATTCTATATTCTATTATCATCATGCTAACCATTTCCATTGCATCAATAAAAGGATTTTGTTAGTTATCACTTTTTCCCATTTTCTTTGCAATTTTCATGGATGAAAGTGAAGATTACTAAGGATCTATTATCTTTGATTTTAATTGTCTAGTGTTTTGTTCCTATTTACAAAGACAACATTGGATTGATCTCCAGTTGGATGCTACTTGTATACATTATGACAACCATAGTTTCATGAAGTTGTCAGAGAATCCAGTGTTCCATGACAAGTCGAAGCATATCGAGATCAAGTATCACTATATCAAGGATATGGTGCAGAGAGGAGCAGTGAAGCTCTAGTGTGTTACGATGGAGGAATAGATAGCCGATGTATTGATGAAGCCATTGGCTAGGCTGAAGTTTGAGTACTTCAGGGAGAAGCTTGGTGTTCTCCAGATCCAGGTTTCCTCCAAGAGAAAGTGATAAGACCCATAGCCATTATGACATGGTGAGAGGACTAGTTTCCATGGTCAGATGTAAGGGATGAGCCATTCTGTCATGGTGAGAGGATTGGTTCCTTCCATGTCAGATATGAGTGCTGAGATTCATAGCCATTCTGACGAGTAGGTAAGATATAAAGGCTGAGACATTCTATCATGGTGAGAGGATTGCTTCCGTCCATGTCAGATATGAGTGCTGGCCATTCTGTCGAGTAGGACATATGTAAGGGAAATTGCCATTCTTTGAATGGAGCTGCCTGGTGAGGTACCAGGAACACTCAGTATAGGATTGAGTAGCCATTATGATGTGATAGAGGGATGTGTTCCCACTTGATCAGATGTAAGGGCTGAACCATTTTGTCATGGCTAAAGGATTAAGTTCCTTCCATGTCAGATGTGAGTGTTGGCCATTCCGACGAGCAGGTTGGATGTAAGGGAAACTGCCGTTCTTTAGGAGAATGGAGGCACCTGTTCAGTTACCAGGTAGCTCAGTTGAGAAGGACTGGGGGCCATTCTGATATGACTGTAGGATTGGTTCCTACAAGATCATATGTGAGTGCAAGCCCTTCCATCACTGTGAGAAATATGTGTTCCCACCTGGATGGATGTAAGTGCATAAATCTTTCATCATTGTGAGCAGGATGTGTTCCAGCCTGGATGAGAGTCTTTCATCAATGTTAGTAGGATGTGGTTCTGACCTGGGTGGAAGAACAGAGATCTTCCATCAGTGTGGTAGGATGTGGTTCCATCCTAGATGAAAGTGCATAAATATTTCATCATTTTGAGCAGGATGTGGTTCCAACCTGGGTGGAAGAACAAAGATCTTCCATCAGTGTGGTAGGATGTGGTTCCAGCCTTGATGAAAGTACAGGACTCTTCCATCATTATGGTAGGATGTGGTTTCGGCCTGGATGGAAGAACAAAGGTCTTCCATCATTGTGGTAGGATGTGGTTCCAACCTGGATGGATGTGAGTACTGTGCCTTTCTGATGAGTAGGTCAGATGTAAGTGCTGAAGCCCTTTCACAGATGTTAGTGATGTGATGTCCTATCATGCTGGTGAATGTGAGTGCTGGGCATTTTTGATGTGATTATAGGATTGGTTCCTATATGATCAGATGTGAGTGTTGGGCGTGCCTTTCTGACGAGTAGGTCAGATGTAAGTGCTGGGCGAAGACCTACATGATGGCTAGGCCTACAACCAGCGTGAAAAAGGGTTTCCTATATAGAACTTCCTATGACGAGAAGAATCATGAGATAGCACCAGTGATGATCTAGATCGAGTGACGATCGAGATCCAGTGATGATAGCCAGTGATGATCCAGATCAAGTGATGATTGAGATCCAGTGATGATAGCCAGTGATGATCCAGATCCAGAGATTATGCCTCATGATGATCCAGATCGAGTGATGATCTAGATCCAGTGATGATGCCACATGATGATCCAGATCGAGTGATGATCCAGATCGAGTGATGATCCAGATCGAGTAATGATCTAGATCCAGTGATGATGATCCAGATCGAGTGATGATCCAGATCCAAATGAAGATGACTTACAGATGAATATGAATTGAAAATGAAGATGACCTGAAGATGACGAAGGCCCGACGATGACCCAGATGATACAGAGAAGAAGACTTGTGCTGATAAATTGTGTCGAGAGAATACCTTCCTAGTTAAGAGGGAGTGTTGATGTAATTGTAACTTCAGAATGTATTCACTTGTATTTATTATCTATTGTAACCTGATGTTCATTCCAAGATGTATTGTAATGTATTTGAGTCATGTCATACCCCGATGTTTATTTCGGGAAGTTTCTATAATGAGAAAGTCATGTCAAGTCATTATGGGTAACCCTCCTATTGGTCAAGGGTCAAAGTCCCCACAGTTATGGGGCCCTTGGGTTATTAGACTGTACTAGTGAAGTTGACGCTAGGTGATTCATTGTAATTTGGGTAAATAGTCCCCACCATTGTGTTACCCTCCTATTGGTCGGAGGAGGAAAAGTCCCCACAAGTGGTGGGGCACTGGGGTTATTAGACACTCCTAGAGATGTCAACTCTAGTAAGTAATTATTAAGTGAGGCCGACATGTTGGAGTGCACTTCAAGTGAATGAAAGAATATAAATAGAGAGTGAGCCTCTCTATTTATCTCACTTGCAACACTCACACTCACTCATTGAGGGTGCATGAGTGAGAGAGGAGAATCTCTCTCAGTGAGAGAGAGAGAATGCTACTGTCGGGAGTGCATCTTACTATTTTGGTGCTGATTCTATCTCTGAGGAAGTTGCGGGGTTTTCTCCTTTATGGTTTCCCTGAGGAAAATTCTTTGTGTCTCTTGTCTCTTATGTTGTGCTTATGTTTTATTGATGTGCATGTTATTCTCTCAATTAAAGATCCTAAGATCATAATGCTAGCTTATATGATGAAAAACTAACAAATGTTATTAATTATTTGAATATTTTTTCCTCTATGGAAAAATGATATGTATTGACCTACAATAAGAGAATGACATGGAGTCATTTAGATGGTTGATCTTGAAAAAAGAGAAGATTGGGAGATTCCTATGTTTCATAGGAAGAAGTCAGAATAGAATCCCTAATACTATTATGAGAGAAGTAAAGACTCATAAAGGTAATTAATTTATCCTAGTTATTTCATATATGTGTTAGACATAGAGGAGTATGAGTCTCTGTGATGGAGGACTCAAATTATGAATCTCACATACTAGATGTTGAGAGGGAGAATCTAGATTTTCTAGCTCCTCGAAAACCAATGGATTTGGTTAATTAAAATTTTTCTATGTAGAAACATTGATGGTGATCATATTAAAAAGGAATCTATATGTAAGAATTTTGGATGATTCTTAAGTTTAGAGGTGTAAAAATCATTGGATAATATTTTTCTTCTGTTGAGTAAAAGTGTTCATTAGAGCTCCTAAAAGGATTCAAGAAAAATGGATTGTAAATCCATGAACACACACATAAAAATAAATATGCCTCTTGTTCATATTTGTAGGATCTCATAGATGTTAGATATTTCTATATAGGTCCCATGATCAATTATATGCTTTACAGTCAATACATATGCATGTACAACAAATCATGTGTTGTGTTACCTACTTGGTACAAGGGTATGTGGATCAATACAAGTCTCAGTCAGTGAAATTAAGTTTCATGGATATATGGACTGTGACTATTAGAGTGATTGAGAAATATCACATCAAATATGTTTCTCAAATAGATGGTATTGTAAAGCAGTAAACTTTACAAAGTTCCTAGTTAGTTATATCCTAGACATGATGGAGAAAGGAGTTGTGTAACTCTTATACATATCAACGGATGAGAAAAAAATCCATCATATTTACTAGGCTTTGGGATGGAAATACCCTAGTTAGTCATGGTATATGACTCAGGAAACCAAGGGCTATGATACCTTATAGAGAATCCACATGAGAAGAGACATAGTCAAAGTATCTGAGACTATTGATAGTCAGTTAACATTGAGCTAGCACCCTTTAAATCAATATGGGAGAAGGATTTTGTTAACACATAGGAATATGGTAACATCTCTACTAGACCTTTGTAATCCTTGCTGATAACTCCATATTTCATGCTTGCATATTTTAAATAAAAAGAATTCATGGAGAGTGGATATGCTACATTTGTTGAATGTAATATTTGTCAGGAAGAGGAAAAAAAAGTAAATATGGGGAATACTGTGCATATTTTGGAACCTTTAAGGTACATGGTTTGGGTTTTAGGGGGATTTCTTCATACATTGATTAATTGTTGGGACCCTGGACACGGTGCGTTCATGCTCAAAGGGGAATTTTCGGACACTTTTTGGAAATCACAATAGAGGACATCTACTTTATTATAGGATCTTGAGGATAGGATCTTCATTGAACCTTAAATGTTATGTTTGAGGGAATATTTTCAAGTGAAACATGCCCACAAAATCCAAATTGTTATAAAAATCTTGTTTATCAAGGTAAGTATGGACTATGTGTATATTATGGAAAAAAAAAGACGACTAAGGTCACTTTGCTACCCTTGTCTTCTTTCTTTATCTAGAATGCATTTAAAATCTAGGAGTATTGTCCAAGCTTCTGTTGGTTTACATAAATGCTTATCCCCAAATATGATGTCACATAAAAGCACTTTCTCAGTGTTAAATTGGGTCTAAATAACATCTCTAAGTTACATTAGTTGTGGGTAACGAGGAGTATCAAAGGAAAGGCATCTAAAGAGCCAATTTTTTTATTATAGAGGTGCATTACCGCTTATCAGAGTATGAAATGTTGAACAAAAATATAATGGAACACAATGAAAGATTCCCTCGTTCCACTTGTTATTGAAAATTATACTTTCTATTGAGAAAACAAGTAACAAATATTCCTGTATTATAAGTGGAAACCGAGTTACCATTTATGTGGGAAGAAAATCATAGATTCCTACAATAGCCATATTTTCTCCCTGTAATCCATTCACCCATTGCAAAATCTAATGCAATAGCCAATTTTTCGATATATTTCCTCTTCTCAACCCTACACTTGTCTTCTATAGGAAATCAATGCCTCCACATGTAATTAATAAATTGGTTTGACGAAAATTGATATTCTTTTGCTAAAAATGAAAAATAAAGGTTTTATTGTCATTGCTATGAGAATTTCTAAGGTTAGTTTTTCATAAAATAGAGATCGTATAAATCCTATTAAGATCCTTATGTTCCAACTCACAAACTGTGAGATTCTTTATCTTAGACATAAACGAAAGAATATTAGGATGAATACTAGAGATTTATTTCTTTACAGCTTCAACATTCTCAAGACATAGGGGTATAACTATAACAATATTGTTAATATGAAATCCGCTTAATACCCATCCTCTTTCTTTACATATAACCTCTTAACACCCCTATCTCTTTATCTCTAACCCCTTACCACCCCTCAATGTATCTCCTTTCACCCATCTCTCTCTATCTCTCTTTAACCCATTAACACCCCCAACCCTTTCTCTACCTTTAACCCCATAGAAATCTTTCCCCTTTCTCTACTTATAACCCCCTTACCACTCCTCCCCCCTCTACCTTTAATCCCTTATCACCATGAATTTTTTTTAATGTTATAATCGAAAATTAATAAAATTAATGTTATAATCGGTGAATAATAAAGAAACTATTATAATGATCAAAATAATAAATTCATAAAATTACAAATCATGTGCGTGTTGTAGTTTTACAAAATGCATATGAATTTTGGTTTTGCACGAAAAAAATTTAAATTAAACAAAACACATGTGCATTTTTTTCCACTATGGATGAACCTCCGCGCATGATGGCATGGCATTCTTATTCTTGTGTCTCCTTCATACTTTTCTTTGCATTCATCATTCCTATTCCTTGGAGTATGATAAATCATGGCTAATTTAGCATTACATCCAATTTTTCAATATTCTCATGTATAGCCGTTGGTTACAGTTTACGGCACACCATAATTTCTAATGAAAGTTTAGACAAAAATATGGTTTTTTGGTGTAAATTTCAAATAAGTAATTCTTAATAGGAATATATATATATGAAGGTATTAATGCAGTTATTTTGAAACAATTTTTTTATGACACGTAGAGGTCGACGTCCTTTAGTGTGCCATATAATTTTGTTTCAAAATGGTTGAGAAACATAAGAGTTGTGGATGAAACACTAAGCGTGTGTTTTTGAGAGAAGGAGTCATGACATAAGAAAGATAAGAATATATATATATATATATATATATATATATTCTTATCTTTCTTATGTCATGACTCCTTGTCTCAAAAACACACGCTTAGTGTTTCATCCACAACTCTTATGTTTCTCAACCATTTTGAAACAAAATTATATGGTACTCTAAACGACGTCGACCTCTACGTGTCATAAAAAAATTGTTTCAAAATAACTGCATTAACACCTTCATAGGATGCGCCCACATTTGACGTATTGTTTTGGAGGCTTGATCTTTAAGATAATTTAAAAAAAAATGGCCGGGAAAATATTGGTGCACTAGTGCTAGTTGTTCTCTGTATGTATACTAGTTTTTGTAAGTTGATTCCATCATTTAGTTACTCAAAGGTTACACCTACAAAAAAAATACCTTACAATTTCTCCCAAAAATAAAAAGTTCTCGTTAAAAATATCAAACCTTAAATAGTTAAGAACATTTTCAATAGAAAAAAGTTATATATTTGGAAACATCATTCAATTTCATAAATTTCTTTTTTTTTACTTATCACAAGATTCATTGTGTATGTGTCAAAAAATATCCATGTAAGTTGAGGGAGCAATTGTTTTTCTGCTTTCTATTGCATCTAACGTGTCAAAAGAGACCCTCATTAGCTTGCACACACATTTATATTATTTTGTAAATTTTTTCTAATACTTCCTTCATTATGTTATGTTTGTTATTCATGTAGATAGGATACTTCCAAAAGACTGAACTCCTAGAGAAACCACTCAAACAAACATATCACAAATTAATACATTGATGTTTTCACATGGTTTAAACCCTCTAAACTGAAGCACTCCATGGCATGAGCCAAATAGCTAGTTGAGGAGGTTTATTATGAAAAATAAATAAAGTGACAAGTGAGATTCTCATAATTGATCAACTTGCCAATGCCCATCCATCCTATTTATATAGATATGATGGACCAACTTAGGTGCTAAGCCACTGATCAAAGGTAGTGTTGGAGGAGCCTAAGTTGACTAATCTGACTAATCGTAAATAATAGATTAGGTCAAATTCAAAGGTCGTGACAGTTAGTTGAACTGAAAAGTGGTTATGTAACTGATTGTAAATCATATATATAGGTGGTAGAGATGGATAAAGACTCGGTTTTGTTTTATGTATGAACCTACATGTGTTCTTGAATAATATAAGTTATTGTTATTATGTCTACCATTCCTTGTCTCTTGTTATCTCATTGTTATATGAATTTGTATATGTATAATTGGTAACCTTGCAATCTGATTGATTACAACATTGGTTCCATTGTCAGAAGCTTTTGGTTAAAGCATATCACCCTATATCCAATGGTGCAATTGAATCTTTTAACAAAAAATTAACTAGAGGATTAATTAAGATATGTAATATCGACAAATACGATTGGGAAAAAAA
This sequence comes from Pseudotsuga menziesii, assembly GCA_001517045.1. Classification (NCBI taxonomy): domain Eukaryota; kingdom Viridiplantae; phylum Streptophyta; class Pinopsida; order Pinales; family Pinaceae; genus Pseudotsuga; species Pseudotsuga menziesii. The sequence continues at coordinate 230,211 of LPNX010345751.1, forward strand.
GACACATGTTGTGTTATGGGAATATAGAACATCATACAAACATTCGACAGGTCAAACACCATTCCGACTTGTTTATGGAAAGGAAGCAGTCATACCCTTACATTTTCGACAACAGACTCCTCTGATTACTGACATATTACACATTGATATTTAAAATTCCAAAACAGAAAGACTAATGAAATTATCCAAATTCAAATACCACCAACTAATCGCAATACAACACCAAGAATTTAAAAAACAACAACAAAAATATTGGCACGACCAAAATATCAAAAACAAAAACTCATCGGTTGGAGACCTTACGTTACTATATAGTAGTCGAGTAAAAGGAAAACCTAAGAAAATACACACAGAATGGATGGGTCCATATATTGTACAAGATATCAACACTAACGCATCAGTCAGACTAAAAATACTACAAGGAAATGTATTTCAAAAATTAGTTAATGGGTCCCGACTAAAATTATATAAAACTTAAAAAAAACAGTTGTGTAACTACTAGAAGTTCAAAAAAACTATACAAACCTAAAACAAACACAAGAAAAAATTAAAACAAAAGAATCAATATCACAAGACCCTAGGTCCCAAATTTCGACAAAACTAAAGAAGAAAGTAGTGAAACACAAGGTGGGATATACAGTAATCAACATGAATAGAGAAAATATGAAGAAAACTGATCGTGTCGACATCACCGACACCATCACGACCAAGAAGCACACAGACATAAGGAAGAAAAAATGGTCCAATCAAGCCATCATGACCACCATCACCTATAGAAGAAAAGAAAACATGCCTCAAACGAAACAACGATAAACTGTCCTTTACAAGCAATTCTGCCATTAATATCACCATTAATACTACCATCCTCTACCCCTTCTCCTGCTCTGAACAATCCTGCTATAAGTACCACATTAGAAGAAACTTGGAATTCAATCTGTGAAGAGATTGAACAATAGAGAAATTGAACTCCAGAGCACATTTTAACCCCCTTTGAACCAAAGAAACCGACTAACACAATAATACCAAAGAATCTGACTGCAAATACAAGGTCCATGACAAACAAACTCAAATAGTTGGGAAAATCCAACACCCCACTACAGACCTGATTACACAACATTTGTAATTTCAAAGGGTTTGGATGGAAATCAAGGATTGGGGAACCAAATTAGATGGAAAATAGACATAGGAAGCTCAAAAATTACTCGCAAGTACAATCCTTGGTTGTATGAATGCACCATTAATGGATAGTTTCACGGGAGAAAAATATATTATTGCACAATTCATAGTCAACATATATCATAAGGGGAAATTATACTTTGACACACCTGTCGAAATTAATGAAGACCTAATCTACAAGATTACCAGATTATTAAATAAGGGAGAACCTTTACTGACTCACTTAAATGAGGGCCTGGTTGAAGAACTAACAGGTACACTAGCCGATAAAAATTCAATAGGACTAGTAACCATCCAAATCATCTATACCACACCAAAGATCACTTCCAAAATCATCTCCATGGCTCTCACAAGCATGAGAAGAGGTTATGACCTCAAGCTTGACATGCTTGAAGCACTACAAAATGTAGCGGCCAGAGAAAATTTATATAGTTGGGTTGAGAACCTAGCTGATATAAACCAGTATATCTGTGTAAAATGACAAGAGGAAGGCACCCAAATCTAGTTTCGCTCACTCACTATATGGATAGCTATGTACCACCTCTGACTGGGTGGAGTTAAGTATTTCACTACACCAAATATCTTAGCCATGTGGAACTTCAAATCCTTCTTCCCAAAGGGTTTTCAACTGGGGGAAATGAAAGCGAAAATCTGGTTGGATACATGGTTCCAAGCATTAAAAATAAAACATTCTCGATGGCGAGTACCTCAATATATCCAACGAAGTTTACCGCTGGAATCACACATCCATATTGAGTTGGACCACATGTTAGTTTGGTACTTACAAGGTGTTGGGGGAACATCCAGAGAACTTGAATTTTACCCTTTGGTTGAGGAAATATTCACTAAACATAGTCAGTAATCTAATACCAAATTAGATATACAGACCACAGCAAGAAGGTTATATCAACTAATGATCGAACACTTAACTGTTGCGGAAAACAAGGAGGACTATGAAATTCGTATTCATCACAACACATTTACTCTCGACTTTGACAATACTGGTGACATCAATCCACTGGGGATTACACTATAAAATACACAAAAACCACAACAACAAGTAGATCAAACTGATGAAAGTACCCAATCTGATACTCCTCCTCCAGAAAATTCCCTTGCAAAAGAAAACATATGGCGAGTAGCCAATGAACTATTTAAAGCTTGAGAGATAGGAAGAGCATAATAAAAGGAAAGGGGAAGTGAAAAATCATTCTTTAGGAGAAAACTAAATATGACAATGTATACTTAATTGATAATGCAAATCAGATCCTAGACTATGCAACTAGAAACAAGGTCCCAGACGAGGAACAATTTAGCAAGTTTATCATAGAGGAGGAACAACGAAAAGACTGACCAAACACAACTTAGAAGAACGTCAAGTTTGATACAACAACCTTTGTTGATCTCACCAATACTCCATCACCTACAAATTCCACCCCAGTTGTCAAACAAGAAGTCATACCAACTTCGACAACAACTACAACCCTCTCCGTAAGTCATCCATACCTACAGTCAATATCAGCACCACTCAAGTTTGTATTCAGAACGATAATGAAATCCAAATATTTATCAACCAATAACCATCCCTCTTTCTCGAATTGCAAAAGATGATGGTAAAAAGACTGGTTTTAGCCATGGAAGCTCCATAGAATAGTGCAGTTGTACCCCAAAGTCCCGACTGTCCACACTCCACCATTCTGGAAGTACAATTTATTGGGTATAAGAAGACTGTTCTATCAAGAAATCTTGATTTAACCAACAACATTGTGGTAGAACAGACTTCCTCATTCATCCCCTAACCTGACGAACACTTGATCTTACCACTTATCGAACCCTTCATTAATAAACCCACTAACTAAATTGTCAAACCTACCGACTCTAGTGAACTTGTCGAAAATGTCGACCAAGTCGACTCTGGATAACTTGTGGAAATGACTAAACCTGTTGACACCCTATTACTGATGACTTCCATACTGACTACATTACCTTTGAATTATGATAAACCATTACTCCATCCTTCACATATTGCACCCATTCCACCATTACCACATAATTCCAATATCATCAACTCCCTTATCGTTACCCATGCAAACCACCCTAGTTCCATTACCACTACTCCAACTACCAAATAGACCCAAACAAAAACATTATAATGCCTACTATAAAAGAAAAATGAGACCAACAGGCAGAACAAAGAGCAGGAACAACATAGAATAAAGCAAAGGAAAGAGAAAAAAATATAGGAAAAGGAGCAACATAGAAAGAAACAACAACAAACACCTTCATTAGTTCATCTAGCTCAACTCGGTTCAAGAGTTTCAATTAATATTCAAAAATCCAAAGATGAAGAGTTGGACCTATTAGCAGATGCAATTAATAAAGAGTGTAAACACAGAATAATATGTACCACAAAACAAATAAAGGAGTTGAAAACAAAGAATAATGGGTTCTTAGCTAAGTGCAAGAGCTTACCACGACAGTTTATTCCAATTCTAGCAACGCCCAATTCAGATATACCTCTTGATAAAGCATATCTACCTTTTGAAGGAGCTGTGTCGACATTTTAGGAACAATTGAAAGAAAGAAGTCAGGAATAGGATGAGGAAACTATTGTTTTACTTATAAACCAGTTTACAGCATTTACCGAATCCTACCAATGGTTGATACCGTATGTTGCAAAATGTGTTTTCACAACATAAGTCTTGCGAAACTGGTACACTTAATACAATCAAGTATTTGAAAAAATGAAAAAGACCCATCAACTCATCAGTTCACTACAAAACCGAGTCCCAGATGCTAGTGAAGAAATACCACAAACCATTGATGATCAAATCATTGTGGAAAATAGTAAACTGGAAAAACTAGAAAGACAGGAACACTAGTGGATCATGCAGACCCAAGCAAGTTTATCCGTCATCGAAAAAATCAGGCCATAGCTACAACGATATCTTTCCCCCACTAAGGAAAAGATACAAGTATTAAGGAATGACATGACCAACATTCTCGACTTAGATATGCATCAAAATATGGAGAAATTTTCGATCCTAACTAATCATACTTTAGACATCCAAAACACCCTCCACACTTGGAAATCATTTCATCATCAATTATTGGTATTTTCTAAGGAAATTGTAGAAGAATGTGTTTAGAAACAAACTTCCATCATTCAACACAGTCCACAATGAAAGATAAATACATGATCACAGCGACTTAGATAGATATTGTCACCTCCCTATTTCTTCACAACGATGAAATAATTTGAGGCGGGGGAGATGTTGGAGGAACATAAGTCGGCTAAGCCAACTTGGTCCTTTAGTCGACTAATTGTAAACAGTAGATTACATCGACCTCAAAGTTCATGTTAGTTAGTTAAACCGACAAGTATTTATGTAACTGATTTGAAATCATATATATATAGGATCTAGAGCCAGATAAATACTTGATTCGGTTTTATGTATGAACCCACTTGTGTTCTTGAATAATAAAATCTATTGTTATTCTGTCTACCATTAATTGTCTCTTGTTCTATCATTGTTATATGAATATGTCTATGCATCATTGGTAACCTTGCAATCTGATTGAGTACAATAGGTAGTTATGATCTAAGGGAAGATGAATCGCCAGATAACTCTATGTCTAGAACATATCTTGATCGTCGGACTAGATATTTACAAATGCATACTAAAGAAACAAGCTTTTTGTAATATCCCCCAATTTTGTAATATTTTTGAAAGACTATTTTATTTTTTGTTTCATTTGAATGTGATTGGAAGACCTGGAATATTCCAATCAGTCCTTGGAGGACAAATGTAGCTGAAAACATTATGCTTGTAACGAAATCTGAATGATAGGGACAACCATGTTGAATGAGGAAACTATGCATGCAAGATTGGGGGACATGAAGGGTCACTCTCAGAACTATTACACCATGCATTGGAATGCTAGTATGGCTCTAGACCCACTTTGGGGAATGAAGGAGGTAGTGGAGTGGAAATTCCCAGGGGGAATTGGTTGTTAGCTACAAAAGATCTAGGAAAAAACAAAGAAGGATTAATAAGGAAGCATATGCTAGGAGGTGGGACGTCGTTGAGTATGTTGGTGGAAGGAATTGATTGTTGTATGAGCACTCTGTGTTAGGAAAGTATTTCTCAATAAAGAATTGGAACTCGGTTTTTCCTGTCACCACTATTGGAATGCATAGTTTAGCTCGGGGATGATTGAGGACAGAGAGATCTCTGCCTAATCTATGGTTGGGTGGAACGTGGTTGTTCCCTTTTCATTGTGGCTCATATTTCAACAGGTTTCAATACTGAGTATTGTTCCTATTATTTTTATTGAGCTCTGAGTATGTGTGTTCATGTTTAATATGTGTTTAATGTCAATGAAATGATGAAATGACAGCTTAGCTTTGTTGATGTTCATGATGCTTAGGAACTAGTGTACTCACATGTTGTTTGGAATACATTTGGAAAAATAACAACTCAAGTGGTAGATTGTGGTTATGCATAGAGTTATTGTTTACTGCATGATTTCCTTTGATTGATAAACTTAAGGTGCGTCGGTATATGTAAGAATATATGCTTTACATGTTGTTTCAATGCTAATACAATGCCATAGGTCTACTGATGAAACCAATGTATTTAAACGATTGTGTGCTCCTTTATGTACTCTTTGGTTATCCTTAATTCTGCAATATAATTGTTTGCAAGTATACTGAAGGTGTTGAGTGTTGTAGATCGTCCCTATATGGAATAATACAGGTTTTAGATGGCTCCAACTTTAACCGAACCGATAAAGTTAACAAACCCAACCTATGTATCCCCAACACTCAATGAAGAGAGGACTTCAAGTCTACGTTGAACTATATTATATTATTATTTTGCACACACTAGGTCTTTTATTAACCTGTGCTAGTTGAATCAGAAAAATGACCCACATTTGTTGATAGTTATTCGCCCAAATCCTGGTCGTTGAAGTAGGTGACCTTTTTAGCCATCATGCTTTGTAAAAGCAACTTTCGTACCTCTAGTCTTGGAGCACGATATCCAATGGGGATGGGACACAACATTTCCACCTGTTTCCTATCGCGCACCACAAGTTTTCCTTTTTTCATGCTAGTTCACCCCGCGAAATGGCTCACATCCATTGATCTTCTACGTGATCTATCTCTATCGTCAATCATAAAGGTGTTTTATTCACAAGCACCTATGGTTCTCAACGCTTATCTCAGGTGTTAGTTTATTTCCATGGAGTTGTTCTCAGGTGTATATCTGAAAACCGTCGCCATTGATCTACTGAAGTTATGTGTCCTTTAAACCTTCTATAACCTTCATTGAATTGACCACTACAAGGGTCGATTCTCTCTGCAATCGAAGCTTATCACTGTGTATTTACGAAGTTATATTCTAACTATCTAGTGGGCCCATTTCATGGGTGAAGAAGAGTAGGTTTGATGTTGGGATGTTCTCTTGTGTTTAGGTTTCATTCAATGGGGAGATTATTACTGGTAGGGTTTTCATCTACATGGTTTCCACCCCCCTAGACCTCTTAAGACAACTTGGTTCCCTGGAAAATTTAATCTTGCTCTGTTTGAATGACTGTAACTTTTGTTTGGTGTCTAGTCTCTGAAACGAAGTAGCACGGGCCTTTCAAAGATGTTGTTTTCTTTTTTTAAAACCCTCCTAACAGGGAAAAATGATGAAGGAGAGTGTTGACGATGAAGTTCTCAAAAAGTGACCACTGTACACCACTGAAACACCTAAGTCTGAGATGGTTTAAGTAACTCAAATGTATTAAAGTCGAGAGTCCTCGAAGGTTGGGAATTTCCTTATTCTTGCAAAGGATTCATGGAGAAGTTAGGAAAACCCTTGAGTTAAAATGCTTACGGAAGCTTAGAAAATTTAAGTCTTAAGAATGTTAAGACTTCCACGATCCACACAGCGGTAAGAGGAAAGTGGAAAGTAAAGTTAAATTATTAAGAGTGTTAATAATTCCGCAATCCACACGGTGGAAAGTAGAAAGTGGAGAGAGAATTTAAGTATTAAGAAGTTTAAGACTTCCATGATTCGTGATCCACACAATGGGAAGAGGAAAAAGGAAAGCAATGTTAAGTCTTGAGAGTGTTAATACTTCCGCGATCCACGATCTGCATAGCGGAAAGTGGAAAGAGGAAAGAAAATATTAAAGTCTTAAGAATGATAATACTTCCACGATCCAAGATCCGCAAAGTGGAAAGAGGAAGGAAGAAAAGAAAAGTTAAGTCTTAAGGTTGTTTAGACTTCTGCGATCCATGATTGGTACAGCAGAAGGTAGAAATGCGGAAAGGAAAGTGAATCCTCAAGAATGTTAAATTCTTCATGATCCATGATCCTCATAATGGAAAGAGGAAAGAAGAAAAGAAACGATAAAAGTCATAAGGCATTAAGTTTTCCGAGTTTCGCAGTCCGCAGCAGAAAGGAAAAAGGTGGAAGGAGGAAGTGTGGATGAACAAATCCATTGCGGTTTAAGTTTCTAAGTTCCGCAGTTCGCATTGGAAGGTATAAAGGTGGAAGGAAGAAGGCGGAAGTGTGCTAAAGGATTATGTCGAAAGTTAGATTCCTAGTTTCCAAAGACCACAGTGGAAGGCTAAGGGGTGAAGGAGGGAAGTGAAAGTTGGAAAGTCATTTTCAGTGTAGAGGTCGCAGAAGTGGATCCGTTTATGGAATTTAATGTTGTTTATGGTTTTATATTAAGGATGGATATTTATGGAATGTTATAGTTGTTGATGTATTTGTAACTTTGGAATGCATTCATCTATGTATTTTATGTCTTGTAACCCGATATTTATTCTGGGATGTGTCTATTATGTAATTGAGTCATGATGTCATGCCCCGATGTTCCGATCGGGAGGATCTATAATGTAAACAATTCATGTCAAGTCATTGTGGGTAACCCTCCTATTGCCTAAGGGTTAAATTCCCTGTAGTTCCAGGGCACTAGAGTTATTAGACTCACTTAGTAAAGTCGGCCCTAGTAGGGTTTTAGTCATGCCGAGAAGAAGTATAAATAGAGAGGTGACTTCTCTATTTAGCACACATCACATACACACTCAAGTGTAGTTGTTGGGCATAGGGTAGACCCGGGTTCTTATGCTTTATCTTCGCACCAACAAACAAACCCACAGTGTTGGCCCTTTCGGAAACAACCTGCGAACAGGTTGCAGTCTCACCTGAAACAGTTATGGGGTGCCACAAAATTAGGTTTTTGTAGGAAAAAGAGGGATATTACTGTACCTTTAGCCTTAACAATGAGTAATCATACAATACAGAGCTTCGATATTCACTTTAATAGCTTCGCAGTTTAGATCAAAAGACAGTTTCTTGCTTAACCCTTAACTGGGAATTCACAGTGAAGTTAATACTTAGCAATTTATCTTACTTTATCATTCATCTACTTATCAAATGCATAAAAAATAATAGAACAAAATAAAAGGAACCACCACAACACAAGATATATGTGGTTCACCCCTAGTGTAGGGGCTATGTCCATAGAACTGCGTTTAGATTAAACACTTTACAAACACACAATTATGATCTGCGCACTCAGCTGCAGATATTCCCAACAACCCAAAGCTGTGCACTTAGCTGCAGAACATTTCTTCAAAACCCTCTGCACACTCAGCTTCAGAGGCCATCCACTCACTCAGCTGGGACTTAACCTTAAACCCAAAAACAAGGCTTAGCTTCTTCGCCTCAAATTATCATACAAAAAAAACCTTTTGACTCCTTTACATAAGAGCCTATTTATACAAGTGCACTATTACAATACCATGGACTTAAACCATGGGATTAGACCATGGGACCTAACCATGGGTACTAACCATGGGACATTTACAAAAAGAGGGGCTTCGACCCAACCCCAAAGCACCTAAGACTATTTTGGACCGCAACTATGCTTACAAGCTTCGCACCAAAACTACGGAGTTGCCAAAATTAAGGACCTTGAAGGTCCGAGCCCCAACAGGCCCCTAAGACTCACCAGTGTCCCGTCCCGAGACACTCTGCTGCTTTTCAGGGGGAAGAATCTTGTTGGCGAAGATAGTAAATTACTTGTGGAGGCTGCACATGATATCTTCGGCTTCTTGCTCCTTCTCCACTATCTCTTGCAATGTTGCTGCAGATGCTTCATTGGCCTTTTCCTCTGCAAATGCATCATACTCCTTCAGGACTTTGAGCTGGTTGTCCGCAGCAGTGCTCAACTCCAAGGCTTCGTTAATAAGGGGCTGCACAGAGTTCACCAATAGTGTCTCTTTTCTTCTGCAAGACTCAATTTCTTGCTGGAGTTCATTGCTATGCTTCACCTTAAGCATATTCTACATAGGAGGCAATGTCTTAATTTCTGCTTTCACTGCGTCCAGCTCTGTTTGTCGCTGCTTGATGGTTTCTTGCAACTTTTTGACCTCTGGGTTGTCCTACAAGTTTTCCCAGGCCTCGACGCTTTCATCTAGCAGCTTTGATGCACTGCTCACAAGATTTGAGATCTTCGTTGCTGAGGCCTGAATATCTCTGCGACGCTGCTCCCTGACTTATGGTGGACTCTCAGGAATGATGCGAAGTTGAAGCTCTGCAATCTGAGCCTCATGTTCTGCTTTCATCTTCTCTATCTCGCTTTGAGACTGTTGTGCATAGTCTTTCAGCTTGACAATTATTTACTCTGGTTCTTCTTTAGCCTGCATGTTGAAGTCAGGGAGACTTCGACACACCTCATCCAATACTCATGCCAGTGCATCCTGCTTGATTTCTGCTTCCCTCTTTTTTTGTTCAACTTCTTCCAACTGCACTACGAGTCTCTCACTCTACTTCGTGGTATTTTCCAACTGCATGTGTGAGTAGCTGTCACGTTCTTAGATCTCGTTCGTGATTGCCAATTGAAAAAGATGCAGCTCCGGCATAGATAAATTGGCATAGTCTATCTCAACTGTCATACTCATCTGCAACCGAGATGCTGCGTCATTTATAATGAGGGTTGCACTTGGTACTTGTCCTCTGTTGTTTCTTGTGGGCCATTGTCTCATATCTAGCTGTGTGCTTACTGGGGCACTGCTTGCTGCGGCGCCAGTTGCTGTTCTTTCCGCTAACTCCTTCAGTTCTGTAATTCGCTATGCTACGCTAGTGAGCGCATCAAGATGTGTAGTTTCAAATTCTACCCACTTGCTGGATAATACTTCTATGGACTTCGTCAGAGCCTGATCAAGCTCTTCAATCGTCAAAGCGGGCTCTTCGACGCCTTAGCTTTCTTTCTGGGTGAAGGCTTTGTAACTTCCTCCACTTCTGGAGACTTGCGCTTATCTAGGCGATTAGGGTCGGAAATTGTCTTTACTTCTTCTTATTCTTCTTCATCAGCTCCATCATCACCACCCTGGTCATCTTCGCTATGCTGTGACTCATCTTGTTCTTCGCTCTCTTCTGGTGGGTCACTCTACAGCGCTTTACTAGGACCTGCGCCCACATCTGTCACTGGGGGGACTGGTATGTTGGGCCTTGTTCCTGCGTCATTCATCCATTCAGTCGACCACTACTTAACTATTGTGAGGATTTCTTCCTGGGTCACCATGTATGGCAACTTCCAACATGCATGTTTATCATCTGCGCGGGCCTGGATGAAGACATTGTGCATGTCAACCTTGAAGTTGTCCACTCCAGTGTACTGAGAGAATAGCTCATTACTGAGCCACGGTGTTTTCAGGATCTCATACGAAATGTTCATCGCATAGAAGGTGAATACGTAGTTCGTCATCTGCTGTAAGGCTTTGTCCTATGAAACCCAAAGAGATGCATACCTCGCTGTGCCAGGCATCTGCGGAGGCACATCGACAAACTGCGCCTCGGTAGGTTCTCTCCATCCTACCAGTGCAATAAGAAATAACAACCATGAATAATGAAAGGGTCTACCTTTCTCTTCTGCATCTCAAACATCTTCAAGGAATTCCCTAGCAATGTACTCTGCCCATTTGTAACTGTAGCCTTCAGCACAGTTCGCAGCAATACTGACGATTGGGGTAGGTACTTCATTCAGTCTGCACTTTCGCATTAATTTGCATGCTAGGAGCTCTACGGAAAAGCGAATGTTTTGGTACCGAATTGTCGAGGTTTGATACCTTCTCTTTCCTTTCGTCAGGCTGAAGCGATCCTTCATGTGCTGCGCCAGCTTCGTATCCTCATGTTTTCTGACAAACTCAATCCCAGGATCAGGCCCCTCCTTTGGCAAGCCTGTAATCCTATGAATCAGTTCTCCATCAATAGCTATTTTCTGGCTTCCTATCCATAGGTTCCCATCATGCACCAACAGCATTAGCTGCTTGACCACTACGGTAACCTGCATGTTGCGACCGAAGTGGGGGACATTTAACATCTTCAACAAGCCAGCTTGCTCCAAGCAAGCATCCCACTGTTTCACTTCCTGTAGCGTCGTACCGGCCTTCGGATAATGGACAGAGTGCAAGTATTTCCCAGGTACAAACTGCAGAAATTTCCCATGATCATTCGTATCATGGTCCGCGTACTTGAGCCAGTCTAGCTTTCCTGTCATCATTCCAACCAACTGGACACCCTATGGCAGCGAAGGGGTGCGTAAGGTGAACTTGGCTGTCCGCCAAGGTGGTTGAACTCCTGGTCGAACAGGTGGAAGATATGGTGGATGTTATGATGCAACATTCTCATCCTCACTGAAGTCTTCAAAACCTTTAGGTAGGATCTCTGTGGAACCAATAGGATTCATATCGGGATCCTGTGGTGTCTTTCCTGATGGCTTGTGTCTTTCTTCATTCCGCTTAGAGCAAACTTATGCCTTAAATTTATTTTTGGTTGATCGTGTCTGCATTGGTTGATTTGGCACTAGGGGAGTCTCTTCGCAAGGTGCAGATGCAGGTGGATTGCTCATAATGTTCTGCAGACCCCTCTATCTAAATTCTCTTAGCAATTCCTGGACTTCGCGATCAGCTGACATGGACTCAACTCAAGAAAATGCGTAATGCAAAATTCGCAAGTCTGGGTGTCTTCTTATAGAATCCATCAACCAATTCTACCATAATTGTGCATTAAAGACACCAAATATGATGGAATGGTGATATTTCTTGTCCCAACGGTGCTAGATTTCCCAAAATCTCATCATTACAGGAAGTTAATACAGTTAACGTACTGGCACCGCCAAATCTGATTTTTTCCAACGGTCACATTTTAAGCTTCGACACACCTTTCTTCTTCGGCACAACTAGTAAATTCAGCTTTGCCACAATAAGAATCTTCGACACATCCTGACACAAGCTTCAACAACACTTCGAGCATCGACCCCCGACAGAATTTCTTCCACAACCTCCAACAATCTGCCAAAGCTCTCTGAGAACAGATTCATTATAGTCTAGTACCCAATTTTAACTGTTCTTGGTACTTATACTCTTCTCCTTGTTATTACTTTTGATCAGGGGGTACAGGCTTGTCTTTGTAGTTCTTTAATCTACTTCCATTCACCATGGAGGGAAAAATTTCTCCATTCAATTTAGCTAATTGAATTGCACCACCATTGGTAACTTTTTGAACTATGTATGGTCCTTTCCAATGTGTCTTGAACATACTTGGGAACTTCATGAATTTGTTGTCATACAAGAGCACAAGATCACCATTCTAAAAATGCTTCTTATTAATGTGTCTATCATGCCATGTTTTTTCTCTAGCTTTCTGTACTTGTTGCTGGAAACCTGCAATGAATCTGTCTTCTTCTAGTTCTAGTATCTTTGCCAGCCTTTCACTCAGCACGGCTGGATCATCCATCTCTGTGAAGGCAGATATTCTGAGGCTAGGAATAATGTACTCCATGGGCATAACTGCTTCCTGTCCATATACCACCCTAAAAGGTGTGTGGCCTGTCAACTTCTTGCAAGTGGTTCTATAAGCCCATAGTACTGCTGGAATTCTAAGATCCCAGTCATTTCTATTAACGTTGCAAACCTTCATCAGAGCGTGCTCAAGAATCTTGTTAAAGGCTTCGACAGTTCCATTTGCTTGAGGATGGTAGGCAGTACTCTTTTGATGATATACTTGAAATTCTTCAGTCAATGCTTCAATAGTCTTATTCAGAAAATGTGATCCTTGATCGCTCATAAGAATTCTAGGACACCTAAACCTCGACAAGATATTATCAAAGATGAACTTCGCAGCTGTAGCAGTGCTACAGTCCTTGATTGGTTGAGCTTCGGCCCAACGAGTAAGGTAATCAGTTGCTGTAATAATGTATCTTGCTCTAGATTTCTTTGCAGGGGGATTGATTGGTCCAACAAAATCAATAGCCCACTTGCTAAATGCTTGTAAATTTACCTATGGAACCAGAGGCATCTCATCCCTTCTGGATGGTTTTCCTGTCCTCTGACAGATATCGCAGCTGTGGCAATACTCTCTTGCATCCTTATGAATCGTAGGCCACCACAATCCAGCTGTCAAAATATTCTGTGCCGTAGATTTTCCTGCATAATGACCTTCTGCTACTCCAAAATGTGCCTCAGCAAAAATCAATGGCTTTTCATGCTCTAGGACACATCTACGCAGTATTTCTTCTGGTCCCATCTTATATAGCTGCCCTGCTATCAAGGTAAAGTCAGCTGCTCTAACCACTAGCTGCTTCTTCTGCTGTGTTGTCATCTCAGAGGGTGCAAAACCTGTAGACAAGTACTGGACAATATCCTGAAAATAGTCATCAACCATCTGGATGGCAAACAACTAGGCATCAGGAAGACCTTAATCCAAACTAGTGGGCTCTTCTTTTGACTCGAGCCTCGACAAGTGGTCAGGCCCTAGGTTAAGTCTTCCTGGATTAACTATGATCTTAAAGTCATACTCTTGAAACAAAATCAGTCATCTGCATATCCTTCGACCTAACACAGGCTTGTTAACCAAATACTTCAAAGAAGAATGGTCAATGAACATCTTGAAATGAGATCATAACAAATAATGTCAAAATTTCTGCAAGGCATAAACCATAGCTAGACCTTCTCGTTCTGTTGTAGTATAATTCTTTTCTGCTGTGGAAAATTTTCTACTTCCAAAATCAATAGGGTGATCAATATTACCTTCACCTGACTGAGCCAATACTACACCTAAAGCAATGGAAGATGCATCGACATGAACATGAAACTCCTTACTCCAGTTAGGGAATACTAAGATAGGGGCAGTTACTATCTTTTCTTTCAAAATGTCCAAGCTTTCCTGACATTCAAGTGTCCACTCAAATTTAATATCTTTCTTCAGTTTCTTTTCCATAGGGGCTGTAATCTGAGCATATCCTTTAATGAATTTCCTGTAATATCCAGTATGACCAAGCGTAGTGCGAAGTTGCTTAATAGACTTCAGAGGTGGAAATTTCACAATAATGGCTATCTTCGTAGGATCCACCATCAATCCTTGCTTGCATACAATGTGTCCTAGTAGAATTCCAAAAGGTGTACAAAAGATACACTTCTTCAGGTTCAATGAAATCTAATGTTGTCTACACTTGTCCAGCATAATCCTTAAACTAGCTATATGATCTTTCAATAAACCAAAGATAGTCCAATCATCAAATTAAACTTCTAGGAACTTATGAATAAATTCCTTAAATGCAGATATGACTACTCTGGAAAACATAGCAGGTGCATTCTTCAATCCAAAGGGCATAACAATATACTGAAAAGATCCCATTTCTGTACCGAAGGTTGTTTTATGTTGATCCTCTGGAGCGATTATGATCTGATGGTAACCTAAAAATCCATCAGTGAAAGAATACACTTCTTGACCTCCTACATTTTCTAAAACTTCATCTATAAAGGGAGTAGGAAAAGGA
Source organism: Pseudotsuga menziesii (assembly GCA_001517045.1). Taxonomy (NCBI): domain Eukaryota; kingdom Viridiplantae; phylum Streptophyta; class Pinopsida; order Pinales; family Pinaceae; genus Pseudotsuga; species Pseudotsuga menziesii. The sequence goes on from LPNX010345751.1 coordinate 245,232, forward strand.
TCATGTAAACAGGCATCATTCAGCTTCCTCAGGTCAACACAGATTATGATTTCTCCCTTGGTCTTCTTTTCTTGTACCACCATAGGGCTGACCCATTCGAACTCTTCGCCGGGCTCAATGATTCCTGCAGTGGGCATCTTATCTAGCTCCATCCTGACTTTTTCTTTATACTTAGGATTTATCCTATAAGGGCATTGCTTCACAGGCTTCACATCAGCTTTCAAAGGTATTTTTATCACTCCTATATCACCAAGGATACCTTTCATTTCAGAGAACTTCGTCGAAAATAAGTCCTGATACTCATGGAGAAGTTTAGTCACTTTGCTCACCATTTCTTCATCCCAATAATCTCCAATGGTAGCGTACTTAGGCATTTCTTCTGATCCAATGTTTACTTTCCTTGTTTTCAAGGGCTGAGTTACTTCAGGTGATTCGAATGCTGGTCCATGTACTTCGCAATGTCCTTCTGACTTAGGAATATTAATGTTGCAAGGGTCATCGTCTTCATCAATGGTGAGGTTATAGCATTCTACTGCATTAGCTTCTTGTTCCTTCCAAGCAGGTTGGTACTCAGCTATTTTTTTATCATCAAACACATTAGTATGGATCAACCTAATAGCTGCGTCCAAAGTAGGGAAAACCTCATTAATAGAAAATGTGAGCACAAAACTATCAACAAGACTAGCCCAACTTACAGTACCATGGCGAAGCTCAACCTCCACATACCAGTTCTTTGCTATAGGTTCCAGAGTGTGTACAAACCTATGTACCCATTCTTCACAAGGTACATGCTTCCATGCTTCATAACACTGCTCCAAATGTTCTTGAGGGCTAGTCTTACCATTAAATCTGATTCGTACGTCCTGAGGTTGATCTATGAATCTCAGGTGAAGAAACTTTTGACAAGCTCCCCAATTATGAATATACTTTTTATGACCATTCCACCATCTGGCAACTGTGGCTCTAAATACTGAATCTAGAGTCTCCATTTTCTGTGAATCTGGTACTTGCTCTGAGAATTGTACAATAAAATCTTCTGGGTCTATCAAGCCATCAAAAGTAGGTAAGATTCTTGTCTGTGAGCCAACCCATCTGATAGACTTGGTAATTCTTGCACATCGATGTACATGTAGCTCAAAAAGTCTATTCTGTTAATTCTCTAGGCCTTTGTCTGAATCAGTCATGCAAGAACTGTCACACTGCCAATCCATTATACTTTCAGTAGTAGGGTTAACATAGTCTTCTTCTTTAGCTGTGATGTTGTAAATATGATCCAAAACATCCTGATATTCATCTCTGATTGGCTCTGTGTACCTTTCTCCTTGAGAAGGGTCCAATGGCACTATGACTCTCAAGCCTTTTCCTTCAAAAGTCATCTGTCTATTCTTAAGGTTGATTACTACATAATTGTCTATTTCCCATTCAATTCCTAGCAAGGCTGGATAGGGGTTGCTATCATCAATTATTTCAATGACTTCAAATTCTACTAAGGTACTGACTCCATCAATATCCACTGGTACACTAGGGAATCTTCCCAAGGGAACAATCTTTTGCTGATTGGATAATCTCAACTGTATGGGGACCATTCAAGCATAGGTTTTCCCATTTGTTCCCATGTCTTATTAGTTAGGACATTCACTTCTAAGCCTAGGTCTAAAATGATATCCATCATGTCATAATCTCCTATCTAAGCATGCAATCTCATTTCTCTTCCAGTCCTTCTAACTCTATTAACAGTTTTTCCTCTATCAGAGCTTCGCTGAGGTTTGCAAGATGCAATAAATTTCTGTAACTCATTCAAAGCATTCTAATTTATTAATAGCTTCATACAACTCTGTAAAAATGATGACAATGTACTTACTTGATCCGGCGAAGCTTCTTGAAACTGTAACTGCTGTTGATGATGTTGCGTAGTTGCTACTGATGTTCTCAGATCAGCAAACTCTTTTTTAGCTTCCATAAATGTACCTTTTTCTCTTCCAACATCGAAGGCTAGAATTTTCTTTGGGGTATTACGAAACCAAGCCTCGTCAGGCTGTTTCCCCTTATTCTGCACCTGTGTCGTAGCTCCACTCCTTGTAACAATGTTAATGGCTGGGACAAGTCTTTTCTCTACAGCAATCATTTGAACATTCTGGGTAGGAGCGCCATTTATCTCTTGTATCTTGTCTATCAACTGTGGGCATTGTTCAATCACATGATCGACTGCTCTGCAATATCGACATGTCGTAGTTGGGTTCTGACAGTCTCTAGCTACATGTCCTACTTGATTACATTTATAGCAAATAACCTAGCCTCGACCTCTTCCAGGCATACCACCACGACCACGACCTCTGAAATTACCTCGACCTGATGTACTACCACGGTAACCATATCCATCATTTCCTTGTGCATCAGGTTATACCCTATAAGCATCATAGGTTCGCTCTCTCATGAGGTCAAAGCTGCGACATTCATCTTCATTGTGTCTGACTGAATTACAGAAATTGCAGTAGGGATTATTAGGTACTTGAACATATCTCTACAGTAGGTAGCAATATTCAGGTCGATGCTAGCCAGTTTTTCTACAGATCTCACAATATAGGACATTAGGGTTAAACGAGTTCGGTGCACCAGTATTCAAATAATTTCTTAATGCATGACATTTTTATTTTTCATGAACTTCTGTCTTACATTGTGTACACCAAACCTCTTCATGAGTAGATTTCCCTTTTTTCATGTCGCGAAGCTCCAAATCCATTTCTGCTAACTGTGCCTGTATCTGGGCTATTCCAGAATTATCTCCAACAGGAGTTGTTTCAA